>SEOQ01000180.1:0-39984 GCA_004679275.1 Dentipellis fragilis
CGTGCCGTTGTCATGTCCTTCGCTGGTCGTACGTGACATTCCACCTTTTTATCTGGTACTTGCTCACCTCGAAACTCCATTCTTGTGCGCATATACTCGCTCACCTCTCATGTACGTTTTGGTGGCCGCTTTAACTAGTCGGCGCCATGTTTTACCTTAGCCCACAACTTACGCTTCTCATGCTGTCTGTTGTCCCACCTATCTCACTTGGTGCTGTGCGTGCTTCTCGCTTTGTATCTCTTGATGAAACCATATTGATTTCATCGGCATTCACGCAACGCACGCATATATTCACCTATACGCTGAACTACATATCCTCTTTACACTTGGTATATGCATGCATCTAGGTCATCTATGGTCGCTACATCAAAAGGCTCTCCACGAGAACGCAAGAAGCTCTCGGTGCGATGACGAAGGTGCGCATTCGTCTCCATCATACCCCTTTATTTGTCTCGTTCTCATGTTCCATACTAGGTAGCTCAAGAGTCGTTGTCCGCGCTGCGCACGGTTCAGGCTTCGAATGCCCAAGCGAACCAAATGGCACTCTTCTCGACTCGCGTACGCGAAGTGATCGAACTCTGCAGGAAAGAGGCTGTCGCGAGCGCGGTGTTCTTTGGCAGTACCGGATGGAGCGGCAACGTCGTTCTCTTGGCACTCCTGGGATACGGTAAGTGCCTTCATCCATTCCACCCTGTCGTTTCCCTTTCATCTGGTTTCAGCCAAATCTTACTGTATACATATATTTCAGGTGGCTCGCTCGTCAGCAGAGGCGCAATCACCGTCGGCGACCTCACGAGCTTGTTGATGTACACAGTCTACGTCGGCGGTGGTCTCCAGATGCTCACGTTCGTCACCCGCACCCTGCTCCCTCCCCACATACTGATCAGTACCTTCCCCACACTGCAGCGGGTTCTTCGTAAGCAGCCCTTATCAGATCCTCGCTGACTTCTCCTGACCCTGCCGCCGTGTCGTCCACAGAGCGGCCTCATGCGGGGCCTCGGCGCGTCCACGCGCCTCTTCTCGCTGCTCGAGCGCCAGCCCGCCATCCCGCCGGACATGGGCGTGCCCCTCGCGCCTACGCGGACCGGCCCCGTCCGGTTCGACCACGTGCGCTTTTCGTATCCCAGCCGTGCGGGCGTGGGCATTCTTGATGGGTTCGATTTGACGGTGGGCGTTGGTGAGAGTGTGGTCCTTGTGTGAGTCGTTATCTTTGTGAACTGGAAATGGGGGTGTAGGATGGATTGCTGATGGTGTGCTGGGCGTGTAGGGGAAAGAGCGGGAGTGGGAAGTCGTCGTTACTGTCGCTGCTTTTGAGGTACTATGATCCTGTGGAGGGAAAGGTGACGTTTGACGGCCAGGGTGCGTCCGGTTCCCAANTAATTTGTTCTTTGCCTGACCATCTGTGCGCCCCTGGGCGTTCGTCGTCGCAGACATCCGCGAATTCACCCCTGCTTCATGGCGAAATGCCATCGGAATCGTACCCCAGGTGCNTTCTCTCCCCTCTCAATGNGAGACAGAAGGACGGCTAACACGCCCGTGGCTGCAGGACCCGGTCCTCTTTACAGGAACGATTGCNTCGAACATTGCTGTAGGCAGCCCGAATGCGACTCGTGAGGAGATCGAGGATGCTGCGAGGGAGGCGAACTGCGAGTTCGTGTGGGGCCTGCCGAATGGTTTCGATACAGAGAGTACGTCCTTGTCCTATTCTTCATCACCTNCAACGTCTGTTATTCTTCCATCCCGACTTTCCATTCCTNTTGTTATGAGGCTGATTGTATGTTGACTTGGTACCCCTGCAGTNGGCAGATTGAGTCTGAGCGGCGGCCAGCGCCAGCGCCTCGCGATCGCGCGTGCGCTCCTGAAGAAGCCGAAGATCTTGGCTATGGACGAGGCGACGAGTTCGTTGGACGCTGCGTCTGAGCGCCGGGTGCGTTCGCCTCTTCGGTTTCCCTTCCCCTTTCCGATGGCTAACAGGCGGCGTTGCGTGCACTATGCAGGTGAACGACGCGATNGACAAGGTTCTGGAGTCGCGGGAAACAACNTGCATTTTCGTCGCGCATCGGCTGTCGACGATCGCGAGGGCNGAGAAGATCGTCGTCCTCGAAGGTGCGTGGCATTTCCTGCCCCTCTCCTTCTAGATGCTGACGTCTGCAAAATTCGTATAGACGGTCGTGTAACCGAGACAGGGTCGTATAGGGAACTGGTGCGTCGGCCATCAGCCGTCGCACAGCCGTCCAAACGCTGATATTCTTCTTTTCGTGATGCAGTTCCACAAGAAAGACTCGCGCTTCCGCCTGCTCGTGGCCGCACAGCTCAGTGCGATGGANGTCGACGGCGTGCCCGAGCACGAGAAGGAGTCCAAGTCTGCGGATGAGGACGATGACTTCGCGGACGAGGTCAAGGACNAGGTCAAGGCTGAGGGTGGCANCGAGGGCGAGAAGCCTGTCGCGGCCGCGGCCCCGGTCTCGGAGGCGAAGCAGAGCTCGCCACANGCGACGCTTTAACGTGTAATGCGGGTGTGGACGACGAGATGCTAATCACTGCTCACTACATACTCACCGTTGATTGGTGCAAATCGGATGCTGTTGCCATTGGGAGGTGCGAAGGAGGGAGGATCTAGAGTAAGTACGTAGGTATGGTATTGTAGGTTATATAAATTGGGGGGAGGGTGGTAATTATGCATATGGACACAGCACACAGTTCAAGCGGATGCATTCAGTGAACGCAGGGTAGAAAGCCGGCGGTAGTGATACGCTATCATGCGAGCCGTACGTACTGTACTGTACGTATGTTTTCCCGGAGGCTTCAGGGTCGTTTTTAGCTGAAGATGTAAGGGTCGGCTCAACGCTGAACAATGTGCGTGTTGCATACTGATGGTTGATGGCTAGAAAGATATCATAGCCTGCCGTACGCCCATGTCGGAGATAGGAACCACATAGTTCCGAATGCAGGGGAAGACGGAATGTCCGTCAGCAAATTGGATTAACCAATGTCCTTCGAGTCCGTGACAGACACTTTGGAAAACGGGTCCAACGGTCTTTCTTCTGGTGGGGACTCGGAGTCTGGGGTGGAAGTGGTACTCATATGGAAGGAAAGTTGTTGACTTCAACGAGCTTAGTGGATAGCACTCAAAGATAGTGTTACATTGACAATTCTCCGTACAGTACGTTAGTGGGAAGCCGTGTTTACGAAACGGCCAGAATGTGTCCCTTGGCCGCTCAATATCCCAGTCCCACGCTAGACTTAGAGTCAGTACGGCAAAATGTCACGGGGATATCTCGTAGTACATACCGTGACGGCTCGAAATTCCGTATACTGACTTAGACATCAGCGCGCTTGTAATCTAGGGGTCCGCCTGGCGATTAAGGAGGCATATGAGTATGGCAGCGGCAGTGTACACTTGAAGGCGTTATATCTTACAGGCTTCACCGAAGCACTTGGGCTCGAGACTAAGAGAGGTATGTCAGACGGGCGCCGGCGATGTAATCCAAGATATAGACAGTTGAAGTAGACGCTTACATGGCCGGAGTAGGAGCGCGCTTGTAATCTAGGGGTCCGCCTGGCGATTAAGCAGGCATATGAGTATGGCAGCGGCAGTGTACACTTGAAGGCGTTATATCTTACAGGCTTCACCGAAGCACTTGGGCTCGAGACTAAGAGAGGTATGTCAGACGGGCGCCGGCGATGTAATCCAAAATATGGACAGTTGAAGTAGACGCTTACATGGCCGGAGTAGGAGCGCGCTTGTAATCTAGGGGTCCGCCTGGCGGTTAAGTAGGCAATGAGTATGGCTGCGGCGGTGTACACTTGAAGGTGTTATATCTTACAGGCTTCACCGAAGCACTGGTCCGCAGGGGCGGCGAACACGACTGAAGCCGCGAAGAGAGTGACAAGAGCGAGGAACTTCATGGCAGTGATGAGTATTGCAGTGGGGTAGAAACAACTCGAGTTATTGCTGCTCCTTCACTCCTTGCAGCAACGCCTTTTATACGTTCTGTGCTTGAGGCCATGTATGTGCAGCACATGGCGTCGGCCACAGTGTGACTACTCAGGCTGGCGCAGAATCAAATCCGGAGTACCTGGGCCCAGGGGCTGATTGAGCGCCATCGTGGCCACCCCCTCCGGAGCTCCTATCTGCACCCTGACTGTCGTCCTACGCGTCTGAAACCCTGGGCACTGTAGACGTTCACGCGCGCCAAGGAGCCTGCTGGGCAGGCTTGGAACAGGCACGATCACCAGGTCAGGTTTGAGCGTCGATTTGCTATCTCTAGATACGTGACGGTACCTTCATGTGGAGATTGGGTGAGATCATGAGGGTGGAGGCTGTGGCGAACCGCATGGTGGATTGTGAGCAATGAAATTGTGGATGCAATCATTATCGGTGGGTTGGGATAATGAAGGGTCGCCCACAGACCGAAGCCCGTTGATTCATGTATGTATACGTCCAGTCCTCGAGATAGTTCGGTTGAAGATGTCGGATGAGCGCACCGGCTCTCATACATACGGCAAGGTGAGGCAGTCAAGCGAACTTGAACATGGCAAACGGCATGTCAATGTGCAATGTTCCGGGGGCAGTGAAGCATGTACATGTGATCGGATCTCGACGTTCCTAAAAAAACAGCTGTAAGATATACAAGACGCATACGCTAGGAGGGGGATTAATCTTCAAAATAGAGTACATCGCGCTATTCATTAACCGCCGGACAAAGAACGACGTCAGTGGGATACTCGTCTATAGCGATAACCAGTGATTGGTCAGTCCATTCAGTCGTCTGTGAGATCAATGACATCGTCGCCCAGGGTGTTAGGTACGTGGATAGGCGAGCCTGGTCGTTCGACTTTGCAGGGCGCGTCGGTCAGGTCAATAACATCGTCGGCCGAGTTGGACATATGTCGCCGAGGGCGTGATCGTGTCGCCTTGGTTTGCGTGAGGTCAATAAAGTCCAGAGATGGGGAAGGTACACGAATAGGAGAACGTGACCTCTCGGCCTTGACAGCCTTCTTGTCCTGTCATAATTCATCAGCTAAGCTAAAGACTGAACAGAGAGTATGAGGCTCGCCCTATTCGACGATGATGCGTGGCGCTTTGGCGGCTGGGGCGTATCACCGGGTTCGACTGTGTCCTGTTCAACATGAGGTCTCTTTCGCTTCAGATTCGATAACCCGAGCTCTTCCTGGCATTTCTCCTTTGCGGACAATTTGATGATTCCCCGAGCCTTGAGCATGTCTACGACGCGGCATAAAAAAGGGGTAAATGATGTGGAAAGACGCCGGACGTAGTAACAACATGCCTTCTGACTGATATTGGACCCGGAACTTCATATAAGGGGCTGTCGCGGGGTCCAAATACTGAACCTTGCAACGTGAGCTGTCTTGTTGTATTTGGCTGGCGCCAAGCCTGTCGAAGGAGATATAGACCTTTTGGCAGGTATTGTGGTGTATAAGACTTACGATACGCTGTGACTGCCTAATTTTTTACTTCTCTCTGGGACTCCATTTATTTCGGCGATTTGCACTGGCTTCGCGTCTTCCACTGGGATCATATAGGGTGAAATTCGAAACGCCTTCACCTCCAGTAAACCAATCTGGCTGACGTCGACAGCTGGAACCCGCTCAAAGTCGTCGTTATCTGTAATGCGCTGTAGGTGAACAACAGACACTCGCACGAAGTCGCAGACACACCTGTCAATTTCAAGGCTGAAAACTGAAATGGCCTATAGTACTGAGAGGACGTTGCTACTCCTTTGACAGTCTTGCGTTCACCCTGTTTCAAGACCGTCCCCTCCATGAAACGGCCGTCCATGTATATCCATGCAGCTAGCAGCAGGCCCGAATCGTTGATGAAAGAGAGCTCGAATTGCTACTTACGATGGCTTTGGTTCAGTGGAATTACACAGGGAAGAGAACGAAGACTTACCTTGCCAACACTGCTAGCAATGTAAGCGCTCACAGTCCGCTCAACTTGCGACTGCATATCATGAGGGACAAGAGGCTTTCCCGCCACCAATACTGAAAATTCCAAACCCGACTGATTGAGAGCCATAGCCTTTGACAATCTGAAGAGACGGATTTGAGAAGGTTTGAGTAATGTAAAGGAGAGGTTCGGAGTTGAGTCGTACCAACAATTGCAAGTCAAGGTCATGCCCCTGACGTCACTACGCGACTGTAGCGGGTCACTACCGTGACTACGTTACGCTCTGGCCGTGGTCACGGTGACCGAACGGCGAACTTCCGAGCGTGACGGGGCTGGCCATCATGTCGATGGAGTCTTCCTCGAACATGAGCATGAGGCCCCTCGAGTTATCTTTAACGACGAAGGTCCCCATTACCATCACCACACCAGTTCCGCGGCGGTGTTTTCTTTCATTACCGCGTCCGACAGGCCACTATGTGATAGTAGAGTGTCTACTCAAGGGACAGGTGGTTTCCGATTCCGACGTAGAAGGTATTCTTACAAGCCAGTCGACCGTTCATGACTTCGCGCTGCAACAGTTACGTCGTCATACGTTGCAATTGGCCAGTTTTGATAAATCTAGATCGGGCCACACAAATGTTACTTATCCTGTAAGCTTCTTTACGCCGACTCAAAGGGCCCGGATTCCGGAACTAACACGGAATGTGCACGAAGGGGATTCAAGCCTGCATGTTCTCAGAATGCGCAACCCTTATCAACTAGCTTTGGTTTGCGAGAATCTCATCGAGAACCTGACCCCTTGAGACCTTTTCACATCCTCGTCTTATACCTCAGCTAGCATGGCCACCGTCACAGGTAGTACCATCGCAGTCGTCTCCAATAGGCCTGGAGTGACTATTTTCTATCGTGTCGGAGACGTCATCCAGATCTACCGAAAAACTGTCGATGGACAATCGAGCTACGACCAAGAACAGAGTCTGTCAACCCATTTTCTTAAAGGATCGGATTCCAATATTACTGCTACGAAGGTTCGTTTCACCTTATAAGTTACGTTTCAATTTACTGACATGCGGGTTGCTCCTGTGGTAGCGTTCTGCGGGGGCCGACGATAGACAGGCCCGCGTGTTCTATCAAGGCTCAGATAGATTTCTGCGCGAGTTGACCATCGCCAGTGACGGTAACGCCAAAGATCGAGCCATTTCGACTGTCAAGGACGCACGCGCCAAGACGTCGTTGGCTGCCATTGTCCAGAAAGATCTCGATAGGCCCTCATCTCAGTCGGCTAAGATGCCGGATGTTTTATTTTATCAGGGGATCGACGTGAGTGCCGTGCTGTTCACCTGCATGCCACTTACTAATGTGTTCCGACTAGAACCAGATATGTACGTCTTGTCAAGGACGATTGTATCAGTACTCACGATCTTCAGATTTCGTCAAGTCTGATAGACCTAGTTGTTGGTCAGACCCCATGCCGATTGACAACGTTGCTGGGCAGGAGGGCACAACGATACAAGCTTTCCTCGGCAGTGGTGAGTTTCTCCCATCTTGTGTGAAGGCGTACAAGTCTTGAACAGCACTGTCAGCGCCAAAATCCGACTACATGAGCATCGTTTACGTGTGTTTCCTCCGTCCGGGATCAAACTACATATACCGGTATTCGGCCACCGTGGACGATATGTGCAACAGCGATTCGCCTTTTTCTGCTGTTACTCCTGACCTTTACTTCGATGGCAAGAGCAGCAAGGGTCGCTTTGGTGCGATATGCGTGCCTCGGATCTATTGTCGCTGCAAGAAGGATTTCCGGTTCTACTCCCAGTTCGCAGACACCGGCGGCGTAATTTCGGAAGGCATCGGCCAAGATGGCATTGCAGCGGTTCAGTCTCTGAACGAGGGCAAATTTGAACAGGAAGCTCGGGACTATGGTGAGCTGCTGGTTTACTGCCTCTAAATATATCATTGCGATCACTCACATCTTCCCTACAGCACAGATGGCAGCTGTGTACCAACGAACAGACAAAGGGCATTACGGTACGTTCTACAGTTTCAGAGGTGAAAGTCAGAGCCAGACCTGCCTGGTTTCTAGCAATCACGGTCGTCTTCGAAGACGCTCCAAGGAGCATCTGCTCGGTCACGCTTGAGGGGTCATGGAACCCTGCAGTCATCGTAGGCGATGAGTCGGCGATGCAGTTCCGAGAAGGGAAGTGGGAGGTCATACACGTTACCGACCAAGAGCAGGAACAGTTGAGGAGTCACGGATATACGGAGGAATGGAACGGGCCCGTTAGGCTTTGTGCAGAGGACAACATATAGACGCTAACGCTCGGTTGTCGTTGGAAAACCCCCGCGCCCTCCCGGCTTCGATTTGTGGTATCGCTTTCGTCATGCATGATTTTCCCCCAGAAAACAGACGCCGATAGCTCTCTCAATAGCGACGATGACATTCAATGGAATCTTCTTCCAGAAAATCTTCCAGAGACAGTGAGAGCGTATGAACCACATCGTCTACTGGTCTCGTTTTGCATCCAACGTATGCAGTACTGACATGTATTTTTTTGCACAGGAAGTTTCTTCGTAACGGTGTACAAAGGCCTGACAATGCGAGATCGTCCTGCTGACCAACAATCTGCTTCTCCATGGATAGACGCCATAGACGCCACGTTGCATCCCTGACCCTGCTCGGCTTTCTCTGTGCGGGCACGCACACGCTTTATTCTGCAAGCTCCGCTCCGAGACATATTCCAGCCAAGGACCACGCCCATGATCTGAATGGCCTTGCTCCTGCACGGACCTTCGGATTCTCCGGATGTAAGCCTCAATTCTACGACGTTCGCCGCTCGAATCCCGAAAGTACGCACCCTCTTCTGTGACTCACACCCATTGTGCCTTCCTAATGGCGGAATTTTCCAAAGATGGGCTATTCTTGCTGGCAGTGCAGGTCAGCCCGTGTCTGCATCTTCGCAACTCATTGCCCCGGTTAACAATGGGGTGACAACGCACTGTAGCGCAGCAGACACAATGGAAGCAGCGTNATGTTTGGCCGCAGCCTCGTATCCATCTGCGTCCTCCGGTGCTGCGTTTGCGCCTGACTCGAAGTACACGGTATTGTGATGTGGTGAATGTGCAAGAATGGCGCAAGCTGGGGCGCATTCCACGATTTTCTGGGTCCGTAGCAAGTCAGTGGTACATTTCAGTTGCAGATGGTGATGATTTTATATTTCAAGAGTGGTGAGGCTCTTAGACCTCCAGTTTACTCCACGAATCTGACCTGCACCCCCTCTCGTATTTATAGCTCAATTAATTGGGCGTGTGGGTCCAAGGCACCGGTCAGAATGACCTCGGAATTGTGATCCGTGTGCGTAGTTGGTTGACAGGTTTGCAGTGATGCCTCAATTCTCGACTTGGCCAGTATATGGACATAATTCGAAAAGCCGTGAGGCCTACAGTATATAAGGCCTTCTCTCGCTCGCTGGAGTCCACAGGAATCTGCTTAGCAGTGTCCTTCTCTTCGACCCAGCTCCCCTCTCAAGCTTCATATCATACCTGATCATGTCCACTGTCACAGGCAGCACCATCGCCGTCGTAGCCAACAGGCCCGGCGTGACCATCTACTACCGCGTCGGAGATGTCATCCAGATTTACAGGAAGACCATCGACGGACAGGCAAGCTACGACCAGGACGATCCTAATTTGACGACGCCTTGGCTGAAGAAATCTGATTCCAATATCGCCGTAGCCAAGGTATATCGTCTCTCGCACCTCCGTTCGTCTAAAGTATACTGACATTTCCATGTCGACAGCGTGCCGCGGGAGTCGACGACAAATCGGCCCGCCTGTTCTACCAGGGCTCAGATGGCTTCTTGCGTGAGATCGCCATCGGGAGCGACGGCAAGGCCAACGATGGGGCGATTTCTGCGATCAAGAACGCACGCGCGAAGACGTCTTTGGCCGCTATCGTTCAGAATGACGCAGACAAGCCTTCGACCCAGAAAGAGATGCCGGTCGTCCTATTCTATCAGGGCACGGATGTGAGTACATTCCCGTCAATTGCCCAGCTGCTCATATTAACTCTTCGGCGTAGAATAAAATCTGTCAGTCGTTCATCGATGAGCGATGCGCATTCATTCACGATGATTAGATTTCGTGAAATCCAGCAAGAGCGAAAGCTGGGGAACCCCTACGGCGGTCGATAACTCAAATGCTGGGCACCCGGGCACGACTATTCAAGCATACATCGGCAGCGGTAAGTCTTCACTTGTGTCCGTGGATTATCGATGCCTCTGACAATGTTATTACCAGAGACTTACGCCGACAACATGAACATCGTTTATGTGTCCTTCCTTCGTACACAAAACCAATATTTGTACAGGTATTCGACCACCGTGAACAACCTCTTGAATAGCGGCTCCAGTTTCTCTCTCGCCACGCCCAACTTCTGGTTCAAAGACCAGTCGAGCACTGGCCGTTATGCGAATATTTGCGTGCCCCGCATCTACTGCCATTGCAGCAAGGACTTCAGGTTCTACTCGCAGCTCACGAACAGTGGCAGGACCATTTTCGAAGGCATTGGCCAAGATGGTACTGTCACCACGCAGGTCCTCACTCAGGGCGCCTTTGAGCAGGAAGGTCGAGAGTATGGTACGTGAGCGTGCTATATTATCGTCTATGCAGTGTTGAACGAATACTCACATTTGATGCATAGCACAAGTTTCCGCTGTGTACCAGCGTACGGATCAGACACACTACGGTGCGTCCATGTCGTGCTCACAGTCAGAAACGCGAATTTGACTTGTCTGGTATATAGCGATCACCGTCGTCTTCGAAGAAACTCCCCGGGGCATCTCCTCGGTCACGCTGGAGGGGACCTGGAACCAGGTCATCATCGTGGGTGGCGACGAGTACAACTTGCGCGCGACCCAGTTCCAGTCTGGGAACTGGCAGGGTATTCTCGGTGCCAATCCGGCGAGGAAGCAGCTGAAGGATCTCCAGCCCGGAGAATCCACGAGGGACCATGGGTACGTCGAGGATTGGAACAAGCCGCTCAGCCTCGGTACTGGAGGTAAGAATGTCGAAGAAGTGCTGGTCCCTGTGTTTGGCGAGGAGTGAAGATGCGAGAGGAAGAAGATTGTTGACGGAGACGAAATGCGCTCGTGATGTGATATGATTGGCTTCGGAGGTTGTGTTGGTTTCTTGACCTCCCGCTGCGTTGTTTTGTACGAGTATTCTCTTGAGACGTAGGAGACGCAATTTAAAGCACGCAGGTCGATTGGGCCGAATTGTCCTCGGAAGATCTTCGAAGAATCTGAGATCATATAATGGGAAACCAGTCTGACCTGGGAGTTGCGACGCTAGCTCCACAGTTGAAGATTGTTTTTGGAAAAATATACTTGATACACCGATGATACATGTAGACTGCATTGAGTACCCTTTGTAAATGAATTCGAAGGAAAAAATGACCCAGATAGTGATGACCCTAACTCCCCGATAAACTAGTCCCGGTCAGTCGTCTGTGAGATCGATGACTTGATTTTGAAGGTTGCTCGCTACACGGATAGGTGAGCGAGGCGGCTTGATGTCGCCATCTGTGTCTGTAAGGTCGATGACGCTGCCGTTGATTACGGCGGGGACACGGATTGGAGAGCGTGGCCGCTCTGTCTTGATTTGTGTGAGGTCGATATGGTTGCCTTCGGAAGAGGCGGGAACATGGATTGGAGAATGTGGTCGTTCGGGTTTGACCGTACTCCCATCCTTTGGAAGATGATGAGCCGATAATGATATTAAGAAAGACTATTGGCCTACTTTGCCAGACGAGAAAGCCTGGCGCTTTGAAGCCCGGTCGGCATCGCTAGGTTCGACGCTATCTGCTTGAGACCTCTTCCTCTTGGAATGATTTTGTGCAGACGAGTCGATTATTCCTCGTGCTTTGAGCATCTCTACAATGCACGATGAACGGTTGACGGTAAGCGGCGCGTCCGCACATGGCGAGACTCAAAGGATACGTACCTTCTGACTGATACTGAACTCGAAACATCATGAAGGGATTATCGGCTGGATCCAGCCTCTGAATTTTGTACCGAGTAGCCATGGTGCCGAACTGAGTAGGCCCAAGCCTACAAGAGAGGTATGTATATTATGAAGAGGGTATAGAAATAGAAACATACGATACGCTATGGCAGCCCAGCTTCTTGCTTTTCTCGGGTATGCCATTTATGTCGGCGACGTCGCGACCTTTGATGCCCTCTGACTTCCGATAATTTGATCTGATACGATACACCTTGACTTCTATAAGGCCAAGTTTGCTGTAGTCGACTGCAGAAGGATTCTCCGTATCGTCAGAATCTGTGGAACCGTGTAATTAAACGGTCGGGTGGCGTGGTGTAAAGGACATGCCTATGAGCTTCAGCGCACTGAACTGAAAAGGTTTGTACGAGTGTGTGGAGGTCCGCACTCCTCTGCAAGACGTCGCGTGCTGTGGTTGCAGCATCGTCTTGCGCATGTCCCGGCCGTCCATGAAGACCGATGCGGACAGCGGCATGTCTGTTTTGTTTTTGAAGGATAGCTGGAATGTCTGCGTCGAGTCATAGTTAGGAGAGGTATACAGAATACAAGAAATGACTTACCTGGCCGACCTTGCTGGTAATATAAGCACTGACAGTTGAGCTGCCAGCTTGTGACTCTACACCGTAATTGACCAGGGGTTTCCCGTCCACCAACACTCCAAACTCTACTCCGTGTTGACTGAGAGCCATAGGTTTCGCGTTGCGTAGTGAAGCAGAAGGTCTTTGATAGATGCGAGCGACGCCGCTTTGGACAGGAAGTCAGGCTGGGCGAAGGTGTGTGGGCCACAGGAACGAGGACTTACCTGGTGGTAGAAATGACGTATTTATATTAGGCTACGCGACTAATTCGAAGCATGTGACCGTGTAGGGGGTCATATACATGATAATATAATGTGAATAGGATGGAGGTCGGACGGAAGCCGAGTACTATGAAAGAAAGCCTGCTGCATTCTGTTCATGAAAAGTCGCCGCACCGGTAAGCAAAAGAATATGGTGGGTCGTGCCCAAATCGGCCAGGCAATGTCGTTGACGCCTTATTTATATGACTTTGCCTGCCGAAAATGAACTTTTCTGTAGAATCGTGTCATTTCCACATCATGGTATCCAAGCATCATAACAAGGACACATGAGCCTGTTAACTTCGCCGAAGCCTCAGCTTCCCGACGGCCCATCCTACCGCACCAAACACCAGCCTGAACCGACTCTTCGGAGGCTCCACCTCCTTGACCTCTACAGGCGGCTTCACAAATTGCTTCTCCATGAAAGCCCTTCGCTCGGCTGCGTCCGGCATCCAAGACTCCATTGCCTTGACGAGCCTTGGTTTCCGCCCACTGCATCGCCATGCCCTCGCGTTTCCACACCCCCGTCGTCCATATTGCCAACGGCTCCCCACCCACTTTCACTATCGCTTTCTCATCTTCGATTGGAGACAATGGTGGCTCGTCCTTGCTAAGACGTATTCGCGATGCGATGCGTTGCCAGATGGAGGGCGACTGTCCTAATCGCTTGGCTAGAACGACGTCGGTGAATACGCGGTCCCCGATGATGACAAGCTCGTGCGGGACTAAAGGGCGGGGGAGGGATGAGAAGTAGGAGAGAGTGGAGCGGGCACAGCCGTAGGATGGTTTCATCGTTTTGTGGAATAGGACGGGGACGCCCAGGTTGTATGATACTGACTCTGCCTGGTGTACGTCGTCAATGAAAGCCGACTAATGCAAGGGAACTTTGTTACCTGCAACCCTCCTGGATCTAGATGTGTACCTGCTGAGTTCGAGACTATCAAGACATTATCCTTCCCAAAGGTCTCGCGACATTCCTGCCATGCATCCTAGGTACATTGTCAGAATCCACCCGAAGTAAATTCCAGCAGATCCGAACCTGCAGCTCCGGGACCAGATGATCATTATGAGGGATAGTCTGAAAAGATGAACTCAACAATAATGTCTAGTACAGACAGACGGCAACGACGTACCAAGCAATTATCCTTGTCAAACACGGCGCCACGATATCCTGCTCTCCGAAGCGCGGCAAAGTCAAGCTGGCGGATGTCTTTCTGCAGATACGCGGTTGTGAGCTATCGCAAATCTTCAGGCGGGAGTCGGGAGCATCATCACCTGCTACTGAGACTGCGGAAGTAGCAGTCGCGGGTTGAACAATGCATAGAACGGAACGAGGGTGCCAGGAAGATTGAACGGCATAGTTCGAACGCCGCACCGTATGAGCTCGGCCCTTGACAATAATGAGCTGGAGGGAGAAATGAGGAGGGCTACTTTTGAGGTTCGGGTTGCATAGGGAACGCGGTAGTGACTAGTAGTGGCTGCAGCAAAGCAGCGCGACGCGGAATTTTACAGCGATAAGACCCAAAGGCACGTAATTTTACTGTATGCTAACTCAACGCCCCTTGGTAAGTGCCAGTAACATACCGACGGCCGTCTAGTTTGCTGGCATAAGTGGTTTCCAAATTCAAGAAGCTTGCGGTAGTGATACATTGAATGAATACGAGCCGTGATAAAGCGTAAGAAGCATGAGCATGACTTCGTGAGGAATTCACTACGAGGCTTGTCAACCCATAGCTCAACCCAACCTAACCATTACGCCTTCTCAGCGATCTCGATCTCCGTAATGGAGACCTTCTCCTTGACGCTGCCATCCACTTCATAACCACGTCCCGCCTTCTCACCCTTCTCAGTGATCATCGCGACGGCTTCGTCACCGTCGAACAGCCTATACAAACAATATGTCAGTGAGATGATAACCAAACCAAACGAGAGATGCATACGCGGCCGTCTCCTCAAGTGTACGCTGCATGAATAATATATCAGTGCTAATAGAAAATGAGTGACAGAGGGTATGACTCACATTCCGAGTCTCAATCACGTAGAGGTAGCAGAAGACAGCTTCAAATGCATTCCAGAAAACGTAGACCAGCTGCACGGACGTCAGCGTGCCTTCTTTCAAGCGTGCAATCAACACGTACATAGTACTTCCATCCAAGTCTGCAAAACGGGGTAATCAGCACGCGGTCACAGTCTCCAACACGATCGAATGCTTACTTGTCAAGGGCGATAGGGTTCACGTATCTGCATAATGAATGGTCAGAAAGTAAACTGCGCGATCCGGGGTCACTTACTGGTTGAAGATTAGGGATACGGAGACAGCTAAGCCGAATACCATGAATCCTTTGGCGCGGATAGGATATGGTAGGATCTCGATGGAGTAGCTGAAAAAATCAATTTAGGGACCACGGTTGCGAGCAGCAGTGCCAGATGACATACGAGACGATGAGAGGCAGGAATGCGATCTGAAAGATGGGTAGTGAGTTGTATAGCTAATTTTAGGAATGCGATAACACGTACGACGTCTGTGATCAGATGGGATATTGGCATCATAGTCATAGTCTAAGCATGGGTAAGCACTTACAGGTAGCGGAATGGAGAACTATACCAAAGCGTATGCAATGAGCGTCGCCTTCAGATTTCCGAGATGCATAAGACGTACTAATCATGGCAATAACAGCGTGTGCCGCCGCCGCACTACCATGCTGCGCGTACATTGCCGTGCAGACCGTAAGCATAGTCCATGTAATCGTCATGCCTGCACCGGAACGCTTCGGTCAACAACTACGTCGAATACCATAATGCGCGCACACGTACCGATGGTAGAAGTGATGAACATTGGACGCCTTCCAAATCGGTCGCAGAGGAAGCCGGCAGAGACCGCAAGGACTAGGCTCCATACATTTAGGATGGCATTCTACAAAGAGTGTCAGTCCCGAGTATCAGGATGGGAGGGGTAGACCCACGATGAGCAACTGGATCGTCGAGCTCGTAACTGGGATAGGTTAGCCGAGTAAACGCTGCAGATAAGTAAAGGACTTACTCCCAATACCGTCAAGCACCTTGTTCAGGTCTGTCGGTTTCTATCAGTGAGCGCACGGGCGACAATCCAGATGCAGCCGAAGTACTTACAGTATGAACTAGGATGGGAAACAGCGAATGAGCGCACGTATAGAACTTCAATGAAGGAAGACTCACATCAGTCCATTCCCAGACCACTGCGAGAAGAACGCAATCGCAATGATAATGCGCATGCGCTTCCTGTTCCCGGGGGTCCTCACCAGGCTCAGCCAGCCCACATTCGCATTGATCTCGCGATCGAGCGCATCCGCCGCCTTGATCTCCTCGAACTCGTACTCGACGAGCGGGTCCTTCTCGTTCCCGCTCGCGTGGTAGTATGCCAAAGTTCTCAAAGCCTCTGCATGCCTGATATTGTGATGATGTACATAAGTAACGAAGGCCTTATGGACTGATAAGGACGATGCGTACCTTCCCTTGCTGACGAGCCAGCGAGGAGATTCAGGCATGAACCAGATGAAGAATATTTGGATGACGGAGGGCAGGGCTTGTATCGCCGACGGTACTCGCCATGCCCAGCTAGTGGGTATGTGGAATGTGCCGAAGGTCTGTATTCGGAGGTGAGCAGACGTTTCGGAAGCTGCAAAATAGAGCTGCTTACTGTCCATGCGGCACTGCGAGTGGGTATATATCTCGTGAAAATCTGTACTTCGTCTGATGAAGCATGAGACGTACGTGATACTTCCAACGTTCCTGAGGAGAGGATTCAGAAAAAGCTTCGCCATTCACGTGCAATGGCACTCACCAAAGCGTGTTATACACCGACGTCAACGGGCCTCTCTGGCTCGGATACGCGATCTCCGTGACGAGGAGCGGTGCCGCCGAATTCGCAAATACCAGCCCGAAGCCAATCATGAAACTAACATGCAGCGTGTCATGAATATACGGCATAGGGCGAGATTGCATGCTGACGGAAGGAATGATATTTACCGTGCGCCGATGAACATCTCCACAGATTGGGCGGCAGTTTGCACCACCGTGGCTGCGATCATAAATATGATTCCGAACGCGATAGTGAGGCGACGGCCTATGCCATCGGTCATGTAGGGGACGAATGGGTAGCCAGCGACGGAGCCGATATTCTACCAAAATTTATGACCAATCTGACGGAAAATGAACAAGACAGCGTGCTCACCTGGATTGCGTTGAGTAGTCCCAGCTTGAAGTGGGTAAAGTGCATCAGCTATCAACGTTACATGCAGACAAATATGGGGGCCTATACCTTTCCTCCTGTTGGATAATTGAATGCTTCCTTCCATTGTTTGACCGACTGCAAGCCGTCTTCGAGAGAACATTAGATGTCGCGACATGTGCGCGGAGAAGGTTGAGGTACATACTCATCATGCTCCCTGGTGAATAAGCGTGTTGTTAGATTTTTTAACGAAATCCAGTAGGGCAGGAAACGCACCATCATAACCATTGGCCGAAGATGTTAGCAATCTGACAGGACATTAGCTCAGCTTCGAACAAGATTCCGTCAAGAATGTATTGCTCACAAGAGTCCGATCCAGAAGTTAAGCAGGACAAGACCTGTATCCCGGAGCACGCATCAGCGCGGCATAAATCATAAACCAGACAAACGGTTACTTACGACTATTCTTCCACCACGGTCTTGACTTGTCGATGAGGTGTGCATACGGCGCTTCGTTAGAGTTCGCAAAAGCAGGAGTGCCACCCATTCTTCTTCCCTACGCGTGCAGTGATGCGCAACGGTGCAGAGGAGTAGCGGTTGCGGAAGCAAGCACGAAAACTCCATTTATCCCGCTCCACCTTTTGTACCTATCGCCCCCGCGCGGCGGCAAGACGGCAACAGCGGGCCTGGCGGGCAGCATGGTGGAGAGGAAGCGATAGTGATAGACCTAGAATAGCAGCGGCACCGGGGTCATGGGGCAGCAGATGCGTCGGCAAACAGTTCAGATTTGTGGGGAGGGTCAGGTGGACGGTGCAACTTAATTACCCCGCACATCATCATCGTCTGCTTTTCGCAAACGGGCTTCCATGCAGGTATCACGAGAAGAGTAGCGGCCGTGGTAGCTTTGGATGCTCCATTTAACACGCTAGGGCGCGTTCTCGGAGGTGCAGGGGCTGGAGATCACGAGTGCGATGCCGTTCTATGTTGAACGGCGAAGCGGTCAAAAACGAACATACATGCCATAGGATGCTGCGGTCGGCTGGATCACGAGGATACCCCATCTATGCGATCTCAGAAGTTGTTTTGCTGTTATTCAAAGAGACTTCGTGGCAAGCCAAGGGAATTATGGTGCATGGCTACGGTCCCAGTAAGTTCTCTGGGCGCTGCTTGTGAGAAACTAGAATTTCAGTACAACAAAGCCATCGCGTTTGAGAGAGTGTCCGAGCAATGCTGGCGTACCTTGAGATAGCAATGGCAGTCACGCGGTGGACTGTATGGTACAGACCACGATATCATGATGTCCTCCTCACACGCGATTCAACAGCTGACTGGTGGTGAGGGCAGAGATCGCCCTCGGTGTCCCGTTTCCTTGCCGCAGAGATATCGGAGAAATTATACCACGGCGACACATACCCATTTGAACCATGTAAGCTCGTCNAGAATTCTTGGTCAAGCCAGTCAACGGGGGAAGCTGGGAAGGAAGACGTCGCGCGGCGGCACAGCATGGTCTGGAAGAGGTAACTAGTTCCCACAGCCCGCGACAACGGCAGGACCGCGCCCATACCGCTGCCAACGCACCCTCCGTATCCCCCTCCTACCTTCCCACCTTCCTCAAAACACAATGACAGACCTCCTCGGCGGCGGCGACGAAATCGACTTTGATGCCGCGGCGTCCGCCTTCCCGGACATCTCGCTCGACGGCGAGGGTGACATCCCGACCATCCCGACGGGCGCGCCGATCATCNCCGCCGCGACCGGCGCACCCAGTTTCAGCCTCGACGCATTCACAAGCCCCCCACCCCCGCGGGACGTGAAGGTCACAGGCGACGATGACGGTGTTATTGAGAAGTTCGAGAATGAGTTCCCTGATATTGAGGTTCCGGTAGTACGTACCTCATTCAAGCCACCCTCAGTGGGTTCCGTTACAGAGGCTAACGGCTGAGGATATGGGCTGTAGGCACCGTCACAACCTGCTCTCCAGCCAGCAATTGGCTCCTTCCCGCCCCTCTCAGGGCCCATTGCACCGAAACCGCAGCCATCCGCACTCTCGTCGACCCCGATCCTGACGCAGCAGATTGAGGAGGAAGAGCCGGAAGTCATCAAGTGCGTCTTCTGGCATCCTCTCTTTACACCTATATAAACTGACTCTAACTGCTACTGCGATTGCAAATAGACAATGGCGTGAACGCCAGGCGGAGGAGATCCGCAAGCGCGACGAGGCATCCAAGGCGAAGCGCCAAGAGACAATCGCCAAAGCCGAGCGCGCGATCGACCAGTTCTACGAGGACTACAACGCGAAGCAGACGCGCAACATCAAAGAGAACAAGTGCGCTCTCTCATCCTTCTCCAAACTATGCATGCTGACCATTCGCTATTCGCTACCACTACGCAGGGAGCAGGAAGCCGAGTTCCTCGCGTCGCTCACCGACTCGCTCTCGCAGGGCACGACGTGGGACCGCATCTGCGACCTCATCGAGTTGCAGAACTCCCAGAGCAAGACGCTCGCGCGCGCGGGGCTGGGGACGACCGAGCTTTCGCGTACCGCGAGGTACTGCTGCGCCTCAAGCGCGAGGGCACGAGCGCGCCTGGTGCGGCTGGATATTAGACTCCCCTTTGCATACAGCGCACCCGTATGCTAGCCATCTGAAAATAGCTCACGTTGCTCTGTCCATCCCTTCGCTTTTTGGTAATTTAATAGCTTTTTTTCTAAATCTCAGGACTGTGTCCTGTGGAGATCCCGGTCCAGTGTTTGCACCATGGCCAGACGCGTCTACTGGCTATGAGTTAGGTTGTCGTTTCGGACTTGCAAATGGGAGTCGACATCTACGCATTTCGTAGGCTTCCTCACAAGTGACATTCCTCCTTCAAGACTAATGGAGAAATCGGCGTGAGCGGGCATATGCAATGCACAGACAACATTCAAGTCGCAGCATCTTCATCTCCACCATCGTTGCGCGCCACGCATCAGGCCCCCCGAGTCTTAGGCAATTCTAACCATAAAGTAGCCGTTGGACACGTTCCTAACCCGTGCATCACGCAAAGATCTCAGTCAGCCGCGGACAACAGTCGACTGACACAAATGCATGTTTTTTCCTAAAGACATATCATCCGATTTCTGACAAGCCTTGCTGCAGATTGTGAGCAGCATCAGGAATATCTCAGGCGTGGTTCCCGTTCGGACCAACCGCATCTCCAAGCGCAAGTGCAGCGTCGACAACACTGATCCGGCTGCCAAAGGTCACTGTGACCATGCGGCAGATGCCGGCGCACATACGGGCCGCGGCCGCGCATTTGGCGCCTGTCGAAAATTCGCGCGCTCTTTCAAACATAGATCATGTGCTCCTCGTTCACCATCTCAGACCTCATCGCAATACCATTACCACCTCTGTTTACCACTGGACGAGGGATATACAGCTGTTTAGAGATCAATAGACCTCGTCAACACTTTTTCGCATAGTCGCGTATCACAGGTTTCGTGCCCCGACTGAAGCCGTCATTGCCGCCGTGCGTGTCTGCCAATGCCGGCCGCAAAAGCCAGTAGGCGGAGCACGGAACTCCCCGAGCCCTCCTGATACGCGACTATGCAAAAGAATTTTCGTGCGGTCTATCGATCTCTAAACAGCTGTAGTGTGCGACACGCGCCCGATCTAATCAGCGTGGGCTTAGGCGCCGGCGGGCGCGGGGAACTGCAGCTGGAGACCATATGCATGAAGTCATTCATATCGTACACATACGTGGTTCTTCAAGTAGCAACCTACAACAGACAGCAGCGGCGGTACGTACGTATACAGCAGAGTACAACATGAGAGAGGGGCGTGGGTGGTATCGTATCCAGAATCCAGAAATACTGACGCAGCAAGCGGCGAAGAAAGGAAGAGAAATCCCAAGTAAAGTCACTGGCATGCGCGCTCCGGACAGCTGCAGGTTCCATGACACACATCATCCTCCGAAGGGGTTGCAGCCATATCCCAGGTAGGCCTGCACCGTGTCGTTACTGCAGCACCAGGACGCAAGCAACCCGCATTCAGCCCGCACATCGCTATCATTATCAATCCAAACGCGAAACACTCACCGCCAAAACCGCATCTCCCTTATTACCAACCGCGACCGTGGTGCTCTCGACGTACCCAGGCGGCCTCTCCAGGCCCGCCTGCGACCTCAACGCCTGCGCCTCTCGTGCACCCTCGTATACGTACCCAGGCAGCTCCTCCTTCTCCTCCCCAACACCTTTGACGTGCGCCTGCGCGGGCATTGGCAGGGGGAGCGACCACACGAGGCTGCCCGGCTCGGGCGCCGAGATCGGTTTGCCGCGGACCGAGGGCGAGGCTGAGGCTCCTTCTGAGCACGGGTACGAGGTGTAGGAGTGCGTGCGGTGGCGCGTGTAGCTCGAAGTGCGGAAGAAGGTGCGCAGTGGGCGCGCTTGCCGGCGCAGGTAGCGGTAGCTGGGCCGGGCCGTGTTAGGTCTGGTGATGCGGGACAGGACGGCGGATGCGGGATGAGGTTGGGGAGGAAAAGGGACGTACCGCCAGACGATGAGAGCTGTGACGAGTGCGATGGCGGCGGCTGCGAATACGCATGCGAGCACGATCTGAGTGTGGATGTGTGGTCACCAGCGAGGGCGAGGCGGGATCGTAAGCAGCGAGCACTTCTTGCGAGAGATAAGGGACTGGTGAGTAATGACAGTGCGCACCTTCGTTTTGGACCCGCCAGAGTCCGCCATCGGGGAGTACGCGCTCGAACTGGGGATGGGGGCCTCGTCGGAGGCTGTAGCGGTGGGGATGGTGGGCTCCGTCCCGAGGTTNGTCTGCAGGGGAATCTTGGTTTCACTCATTTTGTGGTATTTGCTTGCTTTTGACGAGATTTGCTTGTATGGATGACGGGGGTATCGGTGATGGTATGCGAGAGAGGGGGTGAGGGTGCTGCGGTTGGGTTTATATGGCCATTAGCTTTGGCTTCGCGGTCATGTACATGTCATGAGTCGAGTGGATGGTGTGGACCATATGTACGTGCGTGGGGCAGATAAGATTAGATTCGGCCCGGCTAGACTTCGGCGCTCGGGCTCGTCCGGGCTCAGGTTCGCACGCCTGCACGAGCCAAATTTGGTGTGCAACTGGAGCCTGACGCGTTCGAGCAGACAGCAAGTGCTTGACTTCACCTAGAGACATAGGCAGGCATGATTCCTTCATTAGTGGTTCGCTCGGGGCGGTCGGCGTGGAAAGGCGCGTTTCATCGCTTTTTGGAGGTTGAAGTTAGTTGCTGACCCTGCTTGGGACAGGCCCTTATTTCGTCTCGTTCCCCAACATCCGCGATGCGCTGCAGAACAACGTCCCTATCAAGACGCAGGCGCGTTCATGCACCATCCTGCCCAACTTTGTCGGGTGCGCTTCTAGTCTCCATTCTACTCGACCCGGGGCTAGTGGCTGATGCGCGTCCGTGTTCGTGTGCAGGATCCGATTCATGGTGCACAACGGGAAGGACTACATGCCGGTGACCGTCACGCAGGATATGGTGGGCCACAAGCTCGGCGAGTTCGCGCATACGAAGAAGAGGTTCACGTACAAGTGCGTTCCGTGGCTTTGCGGTGCTATTGACGGGGTGCTGACGCGGGCATGTGGATGTGGTGTAGGCAGACGAAGAACCGGTAGACGTGCGCGCCCGGCTGCGTACTGTTTTTCTGGCATCGTGCCCCTTTGCATTGTCCCGCATATCGTTTTACAGCATAGTCTCTCGGCATATAATTCTCCTTTCCATGCTGTCAGAAGCCCCTACGGTGAGTCCATGCCGGTTGAAGCAGGGGTGCTCATTTCCTGTGCAGCGTCAGGAGCTGCTCTTGACCCTGTTTCGTATAGTGCGATCACGTCGAGACAGCTGCTTGTCCCCTGCGCACATCAAATGATTACTATTGGCCAATATTGGCGCTTGGTTCTGGCGGAAGTCGTCCTCGAGAGTAAACATAATAGCCCTCGGGGTATGCCAAAATTGCTTTGACGGCCTCCTGGAAAGCATGTCGTAAGAAGCTGAGCTCGGCCCTCCGAGAGTGATCTGTCAGGTTCCGCCTGAAGGCTAGCAAAGGCTAGCACGAGAAGCGGCGATAGCACATGCATCTTTCTGGCGTGCGTGGTGATTCCGCTCTGGCAGCGGCATCAGGGTGTGCACATCGCGCACTGGGACGCATCGCCTGAGACAGGTGATGGGACTGTTGGAGGCGCGCGATTGGGTGATTTCGAATCGATAATTGAGTCTGAGAGACGGGTAGCTCCGAGCAAACAAAGCCACGGTCGTTACGCGCTTCGTCGCAACGCCACTCGCTGTCCCGCCCACGTCCCGCCCGAACGCTGCTCGCTGCTCGCCGTCCTCGCCAGAGCCTTCCTTCTCCCCCTCAGCCTCGTGCTGCTCGGCCTCACCTTCCGCGGCAGGCGACGGCGACTTGCCGAGCACGTTCTCGAGCGCGGCGGGCGCCTTCACCCGATGCACAACCGGCGCGCCTTCTACGTCTTCGCCCTCGTCCTTCTTCGCGTCCTCTTCCTCCTCGCCATCAATCGGCGGAGTCTTCACCACCTGCGGGGGAGGCTTCCACTTCGGCTTGTCGGCCTTGGGCACAGGCGGCGGAGGCGCGCCGCCTCCGAACGCGCCGGTACCCTGCAGTGCGGCCATACGCTCCTTCAGCGTGCCTCCGCGCCCGATGCTTTCCTTCGCATCGCTCGCAGACATGCCGGGTGTCTTGTTCGACACTGTCTCGCCGGAAGGCGCCGGAGGAGGCGACACGGGGCGCGGCTTCCATGTGTGTAGCGCGCCCTTGGGCCGCGGGGCGGGTGGGGTGGGCCCGTTGGGTGCTGCGGGCTTGTGCTCGAAGGCAGCGATGCGGTCGCGGAGGGACCCGGGTTTGGGTTTGGGCGCTGGGGGGTCGGACATGGTTGTGTCCTAGTTAGATAGATAGATACGCTGCGGTATAGAATGGAATGAAGTCGAACAACGTTGGGGTCGTGAGAGGGGAGGATATGGAGAAGGGGATGCTGCGATGGTGACGACGCTTAGTACTGTAGCCTATGAGTGTACATCAGCTTCCCACGCTCGCTCATTCCAGCCTTGCTCCGAGCCTCCATCGATCTCTCTTAGTCCTCCACTGTGCAGTCCCCGCGCTGGACGCACATTTTTGGCTGTGTTATGTATGCTGCCGACCTGTGTCGTAGAGCGTGTATCGATGGTGCGTGCATCAGCTCGTGGGTCGCAAAACGCGACTCTTAGTTGCAGGACTTGCGCGGACGCGTCTTTCATCCTCAAGCTCTGGCGGTGCAGCGAATAGTGGTTCCTGTGCTCACCATGACGTTCGGCTATGACGATCGTCGGAGAGCCTGCTGCGCGTTCATTCGAGGCCTTGCATACCTCGTACGCATGGCTCGGAAGCACACAGGCTGCCCACGCGATGTTCTAGGCGAACGATGTCACGTTGACGCGTATTGCTGCCTCGTTATTGATGAGCGTCAACTTCTGCTGGCAAGCTGAGTCGTTAGTCTTGTAAATGGGTGCTGGATGGCTCGCTGACTCTGACAATAACATACCGAGCAGCGTGTTCCAGGCGAATCCAACATGATGTCCGTTTTATGGACATTGTTCTGTTAACGCGTGGCGTTCTATGAGTTTCCCCATATCAAACGCGCTGACCCCGTTCGCGAAGCCTCGCGTTCTGCTGCCGTGCTCGTCAAGTCGAAACCATCGAAGAAACGACCGCAAGTCTTCTCCCATCTCAGACATCTGTATCCTCACTTCAATCCGAAGACTCCATATACCCATCCCTCCCCTCGTGCCTAGCTTCCCAGAAATACAGACTACGACCTGTCGTTCAAGATGCAAAATCAACCGGTTCACCGCTTGTCACCGACTCGAACATCGTGGTCGACCGATGGCCACGAGCCAGGCGTACAGACTATCCGACGAAGGCGCTACACCCAGTGTCATACACGAATAGCCGTGCGCGCGATTGGCTACGAGTCGCTTCCGCCTTCTCGTGCCGAGGCACGCTGCCAGACTGCACCTGCGCGCGCATCATGTACCGTGCATGCACAGGCTTCTCGTCCTGTGCCTCCTCTATCCTTGGTGCATCCTCTGGTCGCCGCTTCTCAGGAGCTTCATCTAGGTGTCCTGGCCATCCGAACTCGGATGAACGAGGGGGCGCAGCTGGCTCTCCTAAATTGTTTGCTGGGAAGGCCAGAGGCTGCGATTGCACCCGTGAAATTAACAGGTTGAATGGAACTCGGAAGGTCTACTAAGCAGTAGTGTATGTTTGCGGTCCACGTCCACGGGAGGAGGGTTGCTTAGACTACCTCGAGTCAGCTGAGACTTTGACTAGTAATATATTCTTTGAGTCTACAAATTCGGAAGTCAGCACCGTCACATCCAGTATCGAGACAAAAATGATCCAATGAGGTAAGATTAATGCATTACGGGGAATCGAACCCCCGGCGGGTCGATGGCAACGACCCAGGTTACCACTACCCCATTAATGCGATACGTGTTTTGCATGCCATTATTTTATAGTCAGGTTCTTATCGGACGAGAGAGCTGTTGTGTTGGTCGAGGAGATCCCTCCATTGAACTCATGCCAAATATCGAAGAATTCGTACTGCAGCCTGACGGTTTCTCAAAATCCCAGTAATTTATTCCGACGATCTCATGGTGTCGCTCAAATATGTAGAGGCCGCCCGCTTGCGCTGCTTTACCGTATTCGGATGCGGAAAACACGTTGTAAACGCGCGCTCCACCACGGCTTGATCATCGCAGACTCGGAACACCCCAATACTCCGAAGAACAGAAGGCCGATCTGCAACGATATGTCGAGGAGAGCATTGACTAGAAGAATTAGGGTGCGAGGACGAGAGGGCGTGAATGTGCGAGGAGGAGACGCTCTTCGACGATGGAGGTACGTATCTCCGAGTCAATGTGATTCATGAAAGGAATAGATGCGATGGTGAACGCCGTTGGAGGCACACTCGGCGCGTCGTGGAGTGGGGATGAAAGGCTAAATTGATTGGACCCTGGAAGTTCGTCTGTACGCCCGAGTAACAGTGAAATACATGTCTCGACTGGTATAGTGGATCGCAACCAACATATCAGAACTAAGGTCGCACGACCAAACGGAGTGAATTCGAGACGAAGGCATACCGCATATGAGTCCACAACATAAGCCAGATACAACCACTCATAGACGAGCATATTCAACGGCCCCGGTAGCTATCCCTCAGTCGCATCAACGCCTTTCCAAGCTCGTTCTGCCCTTGGCCATCCGCTCCGAAGCCCCAGAATGCATCCGCAGCAGAAGCCTGGGTGTAGCAGTTAAGCTCTGACATGACGACAGCAGGTACGGGATACGTACCTCGACGAGACGTGCATCGCCAGTGTTGAGCAATTCCTGCCTTAGATTAGGATACTGCTCGAACTTGAGGCGGAGCACCTTGTCCATCTTCGCGATGTTCACTCTGCGCCAATCAGCGCGAACGTCTGAGCGATCATATATAAGTGATGAATACAAAAAATGACCACGCATGGCATGGAGTATCCACCTGATTGGTACCGATGTGCAAGATCGAACGCCTGTCGTGAAGTCTCGCATGTCCGAATACACTCGGCAATGTCAGGGCGACCGCTGATGAACTNATCCGCCATAAAGGAAGGTAAGCGAGAGTATAACAAACTAAAAAATGGTGCAGACTTTGAAAGCTTGGAACAGGTGCTCGCTCGTCGGATAGATGGCGCCATGGTACTCGATGGGGTGATTGGAGAAGTTGGTGAATCCAAAGTGAGGATTGTCTCGGTGGTAGAATAATACAGGTTGGGTGCTCGGAGGCTGAACACTCGGAGGCTGGGCATTCGGAGGTCGGACGCCAGGTTGCTGAACGGCTGCGGCTATGGGACTACCATGCTGCGGACTTTGACTTCCGGTTTGCGCGTTTCGTAGGTTGGCACACCCTCTCCCACAGTCTACAAGGTGTCTCGTCAGAGATAGATGATCGGTATGTCAGTCTGACTTACAAGGGTGCACGAACCCGTTTGACTCAACATACTTGGGTCTCTGATGGCATACCTACATGACATGTCATGAGGCGAGAATCATGAGCATTGCAGGTTCTTCCACGACAGATTACAGAGTATATCACCTCGCATAAATTGCTTGTCGAAGATGATACCGCGTGGCAGTTCGCCGTGGCTGTCTCAGGCAACGATGTTCGCCGCCGATCGCCTGCGCGCCCGCAGGATCTCCCGCAATCTGTGAAGCATCGTGAATTGTGGAGCTGCTACAGAGAATGCAGCGCACTCACAGGGATAAGTGGATCCGTCTACATCCCTGAACTTGGGACGACGCCCGCATATCTAGACATCAATGTTGAGGTTGGGTCGCTTCCGCATCAATCAAGTCAGTGTGACACATACCTCACAAAGGTCAGATGTTTCACCCAAGGCTCGAGCTTCGTCGGATGGTGATCCCGAGGAGACGGCTGCTTCCTGGGCAGATGGTGTAACGGCGCGGCGGGCACAACTCTTGTCGCAATCTGTACACGACGTCAATGGCCTACAATGGTTTCGCAAGGGTTCAACCTCGATATACATCGCTCATACGTCCTCGTCCGCACGTTGTAAAACTTTGGTCTCCGTCCACAGCGCTGAAGAAACAAGTTAGAATGAGCGTTTCCGTTATCGACGAGTCAACGTGGCAATAGTGAGCGCACCTCACAGAGATTGTCCTTAGGAAAGGATTGGCGAGAATCAGAGCTCCAAAGGCCAGGAAGGAATGAAGAGATATACCTGAACATGCTTGTACCTAGTAGGATGCGAGGGTCGGAGAGTGGCACGAAGCCTAATTGAGGACACTTGCCCATGCGAACTGCCACGGCCGGCAGGACCATGCCGACGCCTTCTGGTGAGCGCCAAAATGGAACGAGGCGACCTCTTCCGTGAATGGACTTGTTCTCATGACCACGACAACTACTTACATAGTGGAGTCCTCGTATCTCTGTTATCCCCGCGCGAGCTCGGAATATTGCGTATGGAGGCAATGCGGAGGTGTACGTCGCTCGTGCGAGCCAATTGCGGGGACCTGATCTGATCTACTTTAAGTTTGTAGGTCCGAAGAGTCCTTCGACGACGAAGGCCCATGCACCTCACTATACATTTAAGCATACGAACATGGTCTGTTTCGCGCCTTCGGACCCCTACCCTTTGGACTATCAGCAGGCAATAATACCATCCGACGATGCAAGCCGATCTTTGTGACGTGCGTAGTATGCCGATATCCCTCCTAGCACACCACTTATCTTCTTGCGCAGCATTGCGGCAAGCGACCCAAGTTTGTCGAGGGCACCAGGGTGCACGATTACTGTGGCAGAACTTGTGCTGTTGCTGCCGGTGCTGTTGCTGCCGCCGCCGCTCCCTCCCAAGCTACTCCTGCTGAAGCCACTCCTGTTACTGTACCCTCCGCCGCTGGCAATTCCACCGCCGCTGGCCCTCAACCAGGAAGCAACGGCCCAACGGTCTCGGACAACTCACCCGATCTTTGTATCGTACGTTCATATCCTCATTTATCTTCAATACGAATTCGTGTCGTGCTTACCTCGTGATCGTACTGGATACAGGTCTGCGGTAAGCGTCCCAAGTACAACGACGGCGTTAGGATCCATGACTACTGCGGAAAGTCATGCGCTGCCAAAGGGATGTCCGGGAACGCGTCCGCTGTAACCCCTGCCGCTAACGCATCTGCTACTGCGAACACCACTGGTGCGACCGATCTCTGCAAGGTTGGTCTGTTGTCGGGTTTTATATATCTCCTGTGTTTGTTCAACTTGCTTGTCTCCCGGGTATAGGTCTGTCATCAGCGTCCTAGGTACAACGATGGCAAGGTCATACACGACTTCTGCGGCAAGACCTGTGCGGCGAAAGCGTAGTTCTGCCGTATTTATCGCATTTCAAAGAACGCGGTATGCTGTTAGACTTTTTGTTGCGCGACGTTGCTGATTCGAAGTAGTCTCAGACAAGTCTTTCTGGTATTCTCGTTTATTCACTCGAATGGCATACGAAATGTGACGGAATTGAATAGAGTCATATCCTTGTGCTTTCAAATGGGATGCACGACGTACGATGTTTCCTGTCGACTGAAATTCTTCTTCACTTCTGAATATGCCGGCCAGCATCTGCAGGTGCCTCAGTACCAGCAGAGTTGACGAATAGCCCACATGGGCTTCGAAGAATGTGTACGGTCGACGAAAGGAGATTACGCCGAGCTATTCTTAGCGAGATTAATCTAGTTCCGTCCTTCTGCTGTCTTCGGGAATCCTTCACACTTCTGACAATCACATCGAACTACCGTGACGGTGAGCCCATGCTGCGTGCACGCCATTCATATACTGATTCGAACAAGATAGGAAGATACAGGAAGTCACTCAAGATGAGGCTATGCGGGGAGAGCTCAGCTGACCGCGATACTACCCCTTTCTCGGTGCTTCATTCCACAGAATTATCTTTCAGCGGTCGCATCTCGCTCACCGCAGGACCAAATTTATGGTTGTATCTGTATGCAAATTGTCGCCTTGTTATGCTGATATATACTCGCGTAGCCGCAGCCATTTCTTGATGTTTCTATCGTCTTTGGCCGACCCGAATCAAACTATCTTGACGACACGAGTGGCCAGTTGGATTAACTCAAACCTGCTGTGTCTCAACATGTCTCAGAGCTCTGCCACATACTCTCAGCTTGACACTCTTGTACAAGGCCTCGCTCTAATCCACAGCTCGACGGAACAGAAATACTCAGAGGCCCAACGCTCTGTGCAAGTACTCACCCAGCGTGGCTGACCGCAGCACTCAATGCAGGTATTCTCGATGTGTCATATGACCAAATATTGCCGCTTTCGCTGATGGTTAGATTCCTCAATTGTACGTGCGCTTCCCGTGAGGTTCTGTTCTTTGGAAGGTTCAAACACGCGACACTCGCATGTACATTGTCGGGTTACGTTCAGTTAGTCGTAGGTGATTGCCAGGCGACGTCCGAAGTGTACTGTCATGAAAAAATCTAGTTTACTCCCGAGGTATGTGTTCGCAGTTAGCTCGTACTCGTGGACTGATGTACGTACTTCAGCCTTCAACGAGTAGTGGAAGTCCGTTAATGTCTAGTGAACTGGCATTATGCCGTTGTCTGAGTGAGGCTCAGGGCCGGGACGTGACGCAATTTCCGGCTCTGGACTATCGTGAGATCGCCGTACTTGACGGCACCAAGAAACGGGAAGGTCGTTTCTTACACCCGGCATTCGATAATCGAGACGCAGCAGTAATGCTATATCGGTCTCCCATCGTATCTTCTAAATAGAAAGGGCCGTAACAATAAGTGCGCGGCGTCTTCTTTTCATGAAAAAGATTCGCTGCCCAAGCGCTCAAGTTAGACACCGCGCACACGAGGATGTCTTTAAAGTGCGAGTGCTCTCCGTATTTAACGGGACACCCTCTGACCTCTTTCCCAGGCATCCATCCCACTCAATTCTGGCCATCGGCTCTCCAGTCCTCAGTCGAAGCCATGCAGGCAAACCTCTGTATCGTTCGTACACAACCTAATTTATTTATTCAAGATACTACTCGACTCTGATGACCCTTAACTAATGCTTTAGTTTTGCGGAAAGTATCCCAAGCGCGTGGAAGGGAACAGAACTCATGACTATTGTGGCCGCACTTGCGTAACGAAGGCTCAAGCTGCCAACCACGGTAAACCATTAAATCAGAGCGGTCTATGTATTGTAAGCCTGCAGTTATCAGATGTGGCTTTGACCTCGTGCGTTATACTGAAATCGCACATGCTACGTCAAGGTATGTGGATTACGTCCGAGATTCAAAGAGGGAAACAAGACCCACGATTACTGTGGCAGAAGCTGCGCGGCGAAAGGGAAAACCAGTAACGACGCTGTGGTTCCCAATGGCATGTGTAAGGTGCGTCAATTCAGCTATTCGTCTGCAACTACGAGTTTGTTCACACCGTTTTAGTTGTGTAAGACACGACCAGTGCATGGGGCATACATGTTCTGCAGTAGAACTTGCGGTCAGAAGGCTTGCATAGTATGCGTTTATCTACAATAACCAGAATGATCTCATCCTCATTATTGCTCAGGCTTGCAAATGCAAACCGCGATTTCAGGATCCAAGCACCGGTATCACGCACAATTATTGCGGGAGAACCTGCGCTCATCAGGACATGCGAGATCGAAATATGACATCGAACACGGACAGCGCAGTCGTTCCTCTGAACAATCCTGGTATTGAAGAGCTCGCCCAGGGGACTCGCGATCATCAGAGCAGTGAGTCGGCTGTGTTTACTTACGTGCAACCATTATTCTTTGTGAATGAACTCCATAAGTTAGTCGTCGATCAGTTCCGTGCCTCATGGAGACACCCTACACCCTGCCCGGTGATCAAAAAGATCTACAGAATTCGAGGAAAACCCTCCGCTGTGAGTGCATACGAGGCGTACCGGTTAGTCACCTCAACAACTGTGCCTTTTCTCGCTTTGACGTTCGCTGAGCAGGGCAAATCTTGAATCTGTTGGCCACTTCACAAGCCAAAATAAAAATATGACCGAGGGAAATGAAGAGCGTCGATGGCACGGGTGAGCGCCGCGGCAACAATGTCCTGCAGCCTGAACTTTCTCTGAGATCGACCAAAGCACAAAGCGAACCTGTTTACTTGGAGACCCTGGCGAAACAGATTTGTGCTCAGCTCCAGCCTGCTCTCTTTGTAGCATCATTCGTAACTCCTTCGACATGTCCCGTGTCGGCAGCTCTCATGGAGGAGGCAGGTCAGTACATCAGTAAAAGTGGCAGCCCCGGAAGGTCCTGAGAGTCCTGACAAACTCTGTCAGGACCGTCAGGACCGTCAGGCCTTTCAGGCCTTCAGGGTTTCAGGGTTTCAGGATTCTACCAAGGCAACAAAACCGAAGGATCTATTAATTTATTGTGGTATATTTATGTGGATGCTATGGTCTCGTGTGCATGGTAATCAGTGTATCGGTTAAGGTAGAAGCAATCGAATGAGTCCAGAGCATACGCAAAGCGGAAATCTCGAGGAATGCGTGTCTCGCCATAGACACCTATGAGATGACATGCACGAACGACTGAACTAAGATGGATCAGTCCCCTGGTTCCATCAGGCGAGACCTTCCACATGCCGGTGACAGGATCAGGGCGATTGCCGCAGGGTATAAGCCAGTCTACGAGTGTGCAAGGGTAACGTTCGTCATCGTGCACAAATGAAAGGAACACCTGGATGCGTCCAACAAGCATACCACCCATTCTATCTCCATCATCTCCTGTCTGAATGAGAACCGTATCACGTCGCTGGTACCCATCATACCACGACGCTACACTGCGGATGATCTCACGGTGCATCCCACCCGGGCCAGCGAGTTCACTGGGAGCATAAAACGTCGATGTTGCTGTGCGATAGACGCGGATGGAGCCAGAGAATGGGGGGCATGCATCGATTGGAGCTTGGTCGCCCGCGATATCGTCGCCGTGATAAAGTTGATCCCACAGAAAACGTCGGATGATGTCCTGAAGATCTGGCTGTCCTAGCTCTCGTGCGAGCGACTGAAGAGAGCTCACATAGGCTGAATTCGATATGTTTAATAGCGCGATCGAGAAGCTGTCGATGAATCAACTTACCCTGACGTCGAGGAAGCTCCGTGATAGACTGCACCACGTCAGCATTCCCATGAATGTCTATAGCGTCGAAGGCGTCGTCACCCTCATTTTCATCCTCCTCATCTAAACCATCTACTCCAAGCTGCTTACTCACGTAGTGAAGGACGTCTCCTTTGAGCATTCCACGACGCCCAAACTCAATGCGTGCGTTCGCGAGTTTGAGCAGGCGTGAGTTGGTGCGCAGCATTTGGTCGAGGGCTTTGTATTTGCTCGATCGTCGCCAAGGTCGTTTGACGGCACGGATGTGCTTGGATTCGGTGATCGACGAGCAGAGACCGTTAAGGGAGCCGAAGCGTTGGATGTTTTGAACGTAGTGGACGAGGGAATGTTGGCGAGGAAGTGCAAAGTCGGACCGAACACCAGTCATCTCGAAGATCACGCGTGTCGCATGGAATCGTTCGAGAGCTTTTGTCATGGCCGTGAGGGTACTCGACTCATGCGCAGAACGCCGTGCTAGATACGAGAAATCGAGCAACGCAGCGATGCACTGCACCATCTGATCGGGCACATAGCCAACGATAGCAGGAAGAAAAACCTGGATGAGATCATTAGTATTAGAAGAATGGTCATCGGGCAACACCTACTTTCATCAAAGCCTTCGAGTCGTTGCCTGTCCATTGTTTGAAGTTTCGGCCTTCTGGGAAGCGACGGAGCCCTGGGAATCCTGGAACCACTGCAATTCTACCCGAACGTTAGATAAGTGAAGCAAAACATGGATGAGAAAGTGCACCTTCGATCAATATCGTCCATGATTGCCTTTGCCTCCTTCGGCTCGTTGTGTGCGTATATGTAAACCTCTACCCAGCTGACAAGGTGGTCTTTGAAGGTGCCCTTCACGAGCTGATGAAGGATGTCGGGCGTGATCATTTCATGGATGTCAGCACGCGGGAACTGATCTGTGAAGGGCTGCATACACATATATCAACTTTCGTACAAGTACAAAAATCAATTGTTACTCACCGTGACGTCGTCAACAACACCCCAAGTATCCCAAAGATGCCCCGGCTGATCACGATATGCATTTTTAAGTTGTTCTGTGTGCTGGCGGAACCGTGGTTCACCGATGGCATCAAGCTCTGATGGGCGAGCAAGACATCTGCATCAACAGTCAGTGAAAGTCAGTAAGATTTAAAGCACATTCTTACTTCGGACACCAGCCGGAAACGATACCCGCAAGATAAACCTGTTCGGGATAGTCTGCGATAAATGGTCCTAATTGAAAGATGACACGACGGAAGTGCCCGTCCGGGCAGCGCATCACTTCGGGAGTTGTCATAGCGGACTTCAGTGGCGACATGATCTTGGCAATAGACGTATGGTACAGCTGCTTGCAGAAGCGACGGAACTGCTCTTCGTCTTCATGTTCCCGAGGTGCTTTCAAGGTAAATAAGTAAATGTGGAAGGAAGGGGGGACATATAGATATAACTTACCTTTCGGAATAGCAAGGAATGCTAGAGGTATCACTGCATCTCGATGTGCCCGTCGGACGTCTCCGTGGATGTTGCCCAATGACATATACAGCGGATGGAACTCAGAATGACCCGTTTGAACTGAGACGACTGTCTTGTCAGCACCCAGGACGGGTGCGACGAACATAGCTCCGTGGGTCTGCGGATCACATGCAATTTCATCCTGTCTTCAGGATTAACAATACAAAATGGTTTAAGTGTGGAGTTTCAGGACTTACGGCTTTACTCATCGCCCACTGCCCCGACATCAGATTACACCAGCGCCGGTTCTCGGGGCCCGTATACTCTTCAAAGGGCCGATAATCCCACTTCCCATCGAAATCAGGGTTCCCAATCATCTGCTTGGCGACAGCATACGCATCACGGGCATGAATGACGAATGGCTCCGTCTGCCACGATGGTGAGTCGGCAGTGACAGGCCCTCTATAACTGACTCGAAATGTCTTCCATGGGACATCGCCGTGCTGGATAGCGTCAATTGTGGCATACAAGTCGTCGTGATTGTCGAAGAGACGATCCCCGCCACCATCGAGCAGGGTCTTCGCTGCGTAAATTTTGAGCAGGCGATCAAGGTCACCGGCGGAGGTTTCCATCTTCTCGAACACAAGCTCCGCAAACTCGAAAGAGGGCCGATCCGCGAACGGTGTCCAATCCTCGCTATTGTCTCGAGGTGGTGGTGGACTGGTGCTCGGGATGTAGTTGCCTTCAGAATCGCATTTACGGGCTTGGAAGTGTGTTAGTCAGAGAAATCCTTAGAGAGGTTATGACCCAAACGCACCAGTGAGATGTGGGTGATAATGGAACGTGGATCTTGGTGCAGCTGGTTTGACATGTCGGTGCATGCGCACGCGGTGCGAAACAAGACCGCGTCGGTTTGTGAAGGTACGGTTGCAGGGTGCGCAAAAAAACCCATCTTTGAGTGAAAAGAGTAGAGTGGGTGCGGCACGGCGGCGCGGCAGTGTTGGCACGCCCAAGTCACAGAGGCGGATAGCACGTGTTACAAAATGCAACTGTGGCTGTCAACTGCACAGGACCTTTCCCGACGCTGATTGGCCCATGGCTCGGCCAAAACCTCGGTCGAACAGAACTCGCGCGCAGCCCTCTACAATTTTCGTTCAGTGTCCTGTCACGCTTCATTGAACGACTATCCCACCACCACTCACCTCATCTCCGTGATCCCTCATGGCTCCCACTACGCGCGCACGAAAAAAGGCCACCCTGCCCGACGGCTCGGATCCCTTTGTTTCCTCGAGCATGAGCCCAAGGCTGCCGACTCCCGTGTCCATGGAAGACGATGCCATGAAGGACGTGCTGTCCGAGGTTGTTCTACCTACAACAACGTGAGTCAAGTCTTGATATAATCCAGAGCTTTATTCTCAACCTTTTTTACTTTGAGGACTGCGGCTCGGCGTCCTGTCATGGATTCACAGCGAAACCTTCGCGGGGGGATCGAGAAGCATCCCGGACGGGCTGCTGGCCTCGAAAAGAAGACTCGCTCGCAGATCCAAGCTGAGGCGGGAGAAAAGAAGGTTACGCAAGCAAAGAAAAAGGCAGATAAGGATGCTGCAGCTGCGAGAATGGAAGAGAAAAAGAGTGCTGACCTTCGAGAGTTGGCTTTACTGCAGGACAAGAGGGCCAAGCAGGATCGTACCGAGGCAAGCTCCATCGCCCAGGCCCCAGGCAAACGCTACCGTGCGGATTCGCAATCCGAGTCGCAGTGCGAGGAGTCTGACGATCGCGATGACTCTGGTCCAGAGGTCGAGCTTACTGCAGCGCAGAAAGAGGAGCTAGCTGAATGGGATCGCTATGTCAAGCGACATGGATTAGCGTCCATTGCAAGGGCAAGGACACCGTCGAAGGTTCGTCGATTTTCGCTTCTGTAGGGGTGGATGCAGTCAGGGTTTCAGAGGGCTCCTGGACGATGATGTGGATTGTTTAAGTACGAGCGGTGGGCCTCTCGTTGTTGGCGTTGCGATCAGGGGGCGTTGCCGCGTTCTCGAACATGTGCTAAGTTCAGTTGACGTTCCCACGGACTCTTGCGACGTGTTTGATCTTCTGGCACTGACTGTGTTTGCTTTGCAGCCTACATCGACCACTGCAGACAAGATAACTGCAGAGAAGAAAGATGCCCAGCCGGTGCTCACCGCTGCAGAGAAGAAGGAAGCGCGCATCAACGCTGATCGAGAACAGGTCGCAGCCGCTCGAAAGCAGCCAGTGAAACGGAAGACCACCGTCAGGTATGTCTTGACAATCCTACATCCAGTTTCCGTTTGCCAATGACTCCTCACTAGCAGAAACGAGGCTCCTGTTACGAAGAAGACCAAGTCAGCTTCAGGGGCACTTAAAAAGGATTGGCGGCAGGTAATCACGAAGACGCTCTCGACGCCCGCCCGCGCCTCCGCTCCGCAGCAGCGACAGAAGAAAGCAAACGCAGATGAGACTCTCTCGTCAGATTCTTCTGACGGTGTGAGTGGCCTTGATGACAACTTCGTTTCCGTGACGAAAGAGACAGCCACCCGCCTGGCCCAGATGAAGGTGTGAGATCTGTTCGCTCATTGAGCCTCACAAGCTCATCGTTTTCACAGCCTCCGAAGCTTTTCGTCAGCGACTTGACATCCGACGATGATGCGCCGACGATCACCAAGACCCCGCGCTCTGCTTCGTCTGTGCAGTCAAAGAAGGCTGCCGCAGATGCAGAGTCCATGGCCGTCACTAGCCTCCCGGAGTGGGCACAGCCCAAGTTCTACACGCACTGTGCTCCGACGATCCGCGCTCTTGTCGGTGTTCAACACAACGTTTGGGATCTTGAGGGTAAAGGCCTGCTGTTCCTCTCATTGGTGCAGCAGGCTGTAGATGCAGTTTGGCCTCAGAAACACTATATCGTGCGCACATCCAAGGATCAGATGTACAATCTGGTATGTATTGTTATCCAATTATTCTATCCTTTTGATGCTCACAATCTCTCAGCTACGTCAATGTGTGTATGACTGGCGCAAGGCCATTGGACGTGCGGCATTGAGGGTGGTCCAGGCAGCTGCCGTCCTTGTCCCGAAGAAGCAACTCGCAAAATGGTCAAGCTCGGCACTGGACGAATGCGGAGCGGCGTTCTGGGAAAACCCGCGGGCGGAGGTACGTTTCGAATCACATACATCATACTAGGTCTGATACGGTATTGTAGCCTCCAACTGGAGCTCTGCGGTCACAATTTATTGCCGCCACGTTTGCCGTCCACATTAAACTGACCGTTGGGTCAATGGTTGATGACGATGTGTTCCCTGCTGGAACACTAGCACTCTGTCTTGCCGCCGTTCGTCATCCTCACTCTTTGTATGCTCACCACACTCATTGCCGACTGCACAGGTTGAGCGTGGGTTTGTAATGTACAAGACGGGTCGATTCATCAAGGGGCCTGAGTTTGCGCAGAAATATGTTGGAGAGTCAACAAAACAATGGCTGGATGATGCTGTCCTCGACTTCGTCCGTAGGCCCAAACGCGTTGATGCGCTAGTGATGAAGGCCAGAGCCATTGTCGTGCAGCAGCCCCCCAGTGCACCCATCAATAAATCCCGCGGGTTCAAAATCGTGGAAGCCAGCAGCCCCCCTGTTTCCGATGATGAATGGTGCGTCATGATAACCGCTGGACTGCTCACACACTGACAGGCATTCTAGATTGCCAAAACATGTATTCCGTAGCTACAGTATTTACCACATTGAAAATCTGAATTAGCTCCTGTCTGAAGCCTGACTGTCCTGACATCTGAAGCCTGAGCATCCTGACAAGATTAGAACAATAATTGAAAATCATCTGAAACGAAAATTGAGACGTCCTGACGTCTGATGTCCTGCAAGTCCTGAGAAGGCCTGAGACGTCGCTCTCAGGACGCGTCAGACGATTGCTTGGTTTACTGATGCACGGCCCTCTGGTACCACCAAGACCCTGAAAACTGCCGGCAGGGACGCGCATGGCTCGACTGCCACATGGCCAGCCAAAGGGCCTTTGTATTGTCCTTACCGAACTCGATACCGACACCATAACCGACACACATACCGAAATCTCAAAACAGAACACGTCTTTGCCTCCCGTGGTAGCTGCCGTATTGCTTACTAACAATTCCGTCCAAAGAAGATTGAATCTCTCTGCAGCCTCCTGCTTGCGACTTCTATCCAGGCGGAATAATAGATGCGCTCGTAATCTCTGCAGACACACAAACATAGTGTAATATTATAGAGTACACATGATATTTGATGTACTGCATGATTACTTATTTCTATAGTTACATGAGGTACTACCTTCTTAGTAGTCAGACAAGTATGAATGAATAGCGATGTCAATTTATTGCAAGCTCTGGGGACTGCCCGATCGCCAACATGAACTTCTCGAACGTCACTGTATCGTTAGCAGTCTCTTCATTCCATGGCTCTTTAGCTGGCAGATCATCGTGCCCATCATCCACCTTGCGGTTGTCTTCGCTCTCCGGTTTGCCACTGCCTTTGGTGTCCGTTCGGCGGGTGACTTGATTTTCTATCTTGCCATCGAGACCACCTCTCGCTCTATGGTCTTCTCCAACCGCCTTTCCTTCAGCATTCTTGCCTTCTGTCCTATTGTCGTTTTCATCATCCGATGAGTCGTCGTAGTATTCTTCGTCTATTCCGATGGTTTTGTTGATTCCGATGGTTTTGTTTTGCCCATTCGATGCGGCGTTCTTCAGCACAACCTTGAGGGCCCTCGTGTGCGCCTTCCAAGCCGAATGGTACGCTGTGAACATATCGAGCAGTGGCGTGATCCATATCTCGATTAAAGGACGGAAAGTTGGCGTTATTTCTGAAAGAAATTTGAGAGCAAACTCTATTGCTCCATCAAAGACCTTCCCCTTGGCCGAAACCATTGCATCCCAAGAACCCGTCATCCACGAATTCGCTATATCATTCGGCGGCCGCTCCTTTCCGTTTAACTCGAAGTGGTGTACAGCCCAAATCAGGATCCAGAAGAATGATTCCAAATCGTGGCGGTATCTGTGAACGGGAGGCTTTTCGGAAAGAAGCTCCATTGCCATGAATGGCAGAGTCCCTGTGCGATGGCGAGAAGTAGGAGTGTGGTTTTTAGGATCGGTGTCCATCTCTTCGCAGAGATCCCAGTCGTTCAGGATCCCATACGCCTGATCCCTCTTGTCGCGATTGAACATGAGGTTCCCTGTGCTGAGATCCCGATGGAGAACGCTAGCCTTGACATATATGACGCGGTGCACTGACAAGATGGGACATCAGGCAAAGCGAACGTCCGAGACGAAAGAGCTGCTTACCCCGAACAAGGTGCACGAAAACTTTCTGAAATTCGGCTAGCGAGCGCGCATCTCGCAGGTGCTCGTAGCGCGGCGACACGAGAATACGCAGGACGCGAAGCTCTGGCGGTGGACCACTCAGGCTCTTCAGGGCTTCTCGGGGAAGGAAGGCCAGCTTGTTGGGGCCTTCGATGGTCAGCGAGAGCTTGAGTTCCGGGATATAGCGCTGCCACTTCTCCCCTACGCTCTTCCTGATCTGCCAAATGAATTTATCCTCCTTTATTCGAGACGACACCGGCCAGCTGAATTTCGCCACGTAGTTCCGGGTCGCCTTGACATCCTTGCACTGCGCGCCAGGAGAAAGCCGCACAGGCAGGACGACCGTCCCACGACCTACGATACCATATTGGACATGCAAGGCCTTGTCGACCACGTCAAAGTCAACTGGTGTCTTTACTTCCTGAGAGTCGGATGTTGAATAGAATGGGAGG
>SEOQ01000181.1:0-39955 GCA_004679275.1 Dentipellis fragilis
AAAATGCTATCATGGGATAAGGATTTCGTGATTTCGACCTCAAAAATGCTATTCTCGGACAAGGATTTTGCCAAAATTTCGCCTCAAAATGCTATTTTTCGGACAAACCTTTGCAGGAGCTTCAGGGGGCCTCCCTCGACGTACACGCTCCCTAGCTTGAGATAGTCTTCTAATGCACGAACCAATATTTCCTGGCCGTTGAAATCAATGTTTGGGGTATTCAGGAACGTCTGCCGATCGACCATCNTTTTTTCTCTCTGCTCGGAAACAGATCTCACTAACAGATACTGTAATGGACGACTATGTATGACATTCGGTCTTTTTTATCAGATGAAGACCTAGAATTGAGATCTTGAGAGGTACTTACGGTCCGCCCGTACCGTCATATCTTCCAGAGCTATAAGTGAGTGCGCTCAGCCTCGTCATCTCCGTCCTTCTTCCACTGCATCCACCATGACCAACAATCCCTCTTTCGTTCTGCATGGTATTGATAACACGGCATACGAAGAAAGGCCTGTGCCCCAAAGTAAGTAAATGACCAAACGAGAACAGTTGTATAATGACATTGTTATTCGTAGTTGGTGATGACGACGTTTTGGTAGAGGTTAAGAAAACAGGTGGGCCATCCTCTCTCCAGCGTCTTGTGTCGTTCTGATGATATCCACATAGGTATCTGCGGATCAGATGTATGTTTGCGGGCATTACATTCATTCCTCCATAGCGCTGACTTCTCCGCAGGTTCACTATCTTGCCCATGGTCGTATCGGCGACTTTGTTGTTGAGAGCCCCATGGTATGCACTTTCATGGTCGTCATCCATGGAACATGTATTCAGATAGATGGCCCATCAGGTTCTTGGCCATGAATCCGCTGGTGTGGTGAACAAAGGTGGAAGCCTAGTCTTATTGTTCATGTCATCTTGACTGATTACCTCTCAACACCAGTCGGTAAAAGTGTGAAGAGTGTCAAAGTTGGTGACCGCGTAGCCATGGAGCCAGGCGTTTCTTGCCGCAAGTGCGAAGAATGCAAGAGAGGCCGCTACCAGGTAACAACTATGTATGGTCATCATTTACGTCGATGCAGAATCTGATTATGATCTGCAGCTCTGCCCTGATATGGCTTTCGCTGCCACTCCTCCTTACGACGGCACTCTGGCTCGCTACTATCGTCTCCCCGCCGACCTTGTGTACCTGCTTCCGGCAAACCTGAGTCTCGAGGATGGTGCTATGGTGAGTTTTTTCATACATTTCTGGCTAAGGTAGCTGACCCCTTTCCTCTATAGATGGAGCCTCTTTCTGTTGCAGTTCACTCTGTCTCTACGCTGGCTCAGCTGAGGCCGAACCAGACTGTGGCTATCTTCGGATGTGGGCCTGTGGGCCTCCTCTGCATGGCCGTAGCCAAGGCTTTCGGAGCCTCCCGCATCGTTGCGATCGACATTGTGCCCAGTCGCCTGGAATTTGCCAAGTCATACGCTGCGACAGAAACCTTCCTGCCCCCGAAGCCCGAAGCGGGCGAATCCAAGATTGCCTACTCCGGGCGTTCCGCTGCTGCCATGAAACAGCAGCTCGGTATCGAGGACCGTGGTGACAAGGCTATCGACGTGATTCTTGATGCTAGCGGGGCTGAGGTTTCGATACAGACGGCTCTCTTCATCGCCAAAATCGGCGGTACCTTCATCCAGGTATGCCCTTTCGTCTTCTCACCATACACTTTCTGATCTCGTTTGCAGGTCGGCATGGGCCAACCTGAAATCACTATTCCTATCACGCTTCTTCTTGCGAAGGAGCTTACTGTGAAGGGCTCCTTCCGCTATGGGGTGAGTGTTTTCACAGCATCACTCAACAGAATATTGATTGTTCTGTCAGCCTGGGGATTATCACCTTGCTATCGCCCTCGCGGCGCAAGGAAAGGTCGACCTCAAGCGGATGGTCACCCACAGGTCCGTCGATATAATATATCGTAGACGATGCCTTCTCTGATATGTGCCTACCAGATTCGCATTTACGGACGCGGTCACGGCTTTCAAGGCAACCAAGGCCGGCAAGTCCGAGGACGGAAAGCCTCTGATCAAGGCTGTCATTTCTGGCCCTGATGTCCCAACCGATGCTCTGTAAAGAACATCGAGAAGGTGATCATCAAACTAGTAGGGTATCATATACGCACCGGGCAGAATGCGGAGACACTTAGCCTCGAAGATCTAACTTGAAGTGTACGATAGATCCTGTATATAGCTGCTTTGCAGGATGCGAGTCCTGGTGAATTTAACGTATATATTGATGAGCTAGTATGCGCTCTACGTGAGCGACGTTGGGGTGACTGGCCCTAGGTACCCTGAGGAACAAGTACTAGCTAGTGCTCTTGACGTCACGCGTCGCGATTATATATGTAGCCGCGGCTTTCGACTCGCTCTTGACTTAGCCCCGGAACTGTTGTTACTAGGATTACACTTGAACAAGCCAGCATTCTCACCTCTCACCATTCGCCGTTTATAATACCCCTCTGATCGGCTATTGCTAAAGTCTCTCAGTACCATGCCATTCAAAGCAAGGAATGCGTACTACTTGCGCATATCTTCAACAACCGTCCTACCTCTTTATGTGAGAGCCAATGCCTCCATACACACTACCTCTTGATTAGCGTGTCTACTTACGACATACAATCTGTCTAGCTTTATCTGGACGAGCAGCATACAGGCTGGATGACGGATCGAGTACTCCAATGTGTCCTCGCTGACCTTAGGCCGAAGTGAGCGTCACAGATGTTTCAGAAGACATAGCCCCGTCTTATGAACTTCCTATCATTGACAGGATAATCCCGAAGCTGAGGGCAGAAGCTGATGCGTATTACGGGTCTGGTCCAACTCCTGCTAATGCTAAACGAGGTACAGTGGATGTGCATAGAGGAGGTATGCCTGCAAAGTAACTTGATAACCGAAATCTACTCACGACCGACTGCGGCAGACACGTATCAGTTTGCTTTCTTCTTTCGCGAAGCCGAACAGCATGCCATACTTCTAAAGGTGAGTTCATAAGTATGATGAACCTTGCGGTGTATTAATTTGTCCCAGACGAGAGACTTCTTTCTTGCGCCGGTTTCCTCGCTTCCAGCCCCAGCACCACCCCCCACTACCGAGCCTGTGCCCAAAAGTAAGGCTAGGAAACGAAAAGGGAAGAAATCGGCAGAGGGTGCTTCCTCCGATACTAGAAAGAAAGGACAAAGAAAGACTGCACCGCTTGTTGAGGATCTGGACGAGGAAGTACCTGATGGACCGGATGACACGACGACGGATCTCTCTAGTTCAACTGCACCCCGGAGATCGACTCGAGCAAGAAAGCCAGTACAAGCGGCATACCTTGAAGCTGATGGGGACTCCGACGGAGACCAGGATGACTTCTATGAGCCAGACGATGTACCGCAGGATCTCTCGACACACACCAACGTCGTCACGGAGGACTCACAAGCAGATCCAGCCCATCAGGAAGACCCCGCTGGCCCTGTCGTCGTAAAGGACGAAGACGAAGGCATCAGTGGTATTGGGCAACCTACGGGACCGACAGACCAAGCAACAGGGAGCAGTACACTTAGTTCTCAACTAGGGACCTTCGGGAACGCCATGGACGTCGACGACGAAGAGCCAAAACCAAAGCTATCCATGCGTGCTCGATACCAAGGTTTCCCCATCAGTGGACGCTGTCTTTGTGTAGTAGTGGAGCCTTGGCCGCCTGTCCGCTCCAAATCTCGCGCGCCCTCTCTGGCCCCCATGGCAGACACAACAGTTCGCGCTTCAAGCATCGCACCACCCGACTTCGTGCCAAGTGGAGGCAACCAGGATGGACGAGCCAGAACGCCTCTATTCCTCCCCGACTTCGACCGAAATAGGAGCGAGACTCCAGCTCCGTTCAGGTTTCGCACACTACCTCCCGTACCTTTGTTCGATGACCCAGCGCCAGGGAATGAAGGTGATTTAGAGGAAGACGATCTCATGTCGTTCAGTCAGATGTTGACTACGACGGGTGGGAGGGCAGGAGGGGGTGACGATGATGACTTCGACGGTGCCGTATTCTTCGCTGACGCAGACGAGGCTAGGGAGTTGTAATATCGATACATTATGACACGAGCTCTACATTAATGAGGTAGTAGATGATATACTTGTTTACGCGCGTCCGATTGCGCGCAGGATCTCTAGTCTCCTGGTGTCATTGACAACCTTGAAACCTGCACCACCCATCTCGAAATGACCGTGACCGCCAGACAATGCGCGCAGTCGGCTGGAGTAATCCAACATCTGGCTGAGAGGTGCGATCGCGTGAATGGTACGCCTTGTCCGAGCGGAGTGGTCTGTCGCGTCCGATGAACCCATGGTAGATGGGGAAAGCCATTGCGGGGGTACATAAAGGCCATCGCCAGCATTTGCCTGTAGGTCATCATCTTGAGCTGTGGCGCTTGAGCCAGCCAAGTCAAGAACTTCGCCGCCATGTTCGGTTAGGTCTCTGACGACCTTCCCAAGAGCATCCTCCCCGACAGAAATTCGAAGCTCGACGAACGGCTCCATCAATGGCCCTGCGGTTCTGGCTCGAAGATGATTGCGCAAGATGACCGCGCCCGCGCCCGAAAGGATTGACGGTGGTGCTTCTGGCGACCATTGGAAACTTTTGACCTGTATCTGTACGTGTGATAGTGGGAGGGCCGTGTGTGGAGAACTGGACAAAGTACTAGCGATGCCTCGCGCCACATGTGCCAATGGCTCGTTTGGATCCGTAAAGTTGTCAGGGGCGGACAAAGGCTTGCCATCTGGGCCCAAGACGATGTTCCCATCCCAAGCGGAGTCTCCAACTTCGTCCTCAGCGAGCGGATGTATAGAAAAGTACACGTCTGCCACTACTGGCTTTCCCGAGACCATTGTAGACCAGTTTTCCGTGACGAGTTGAGTTGGGTCGACGGAGCTCAGGGCTTCGCGATAGCTGACACGTCGAGTACCAAACTCAAACCGTGCATTCCATTCATCTCTGAGGCGACCCTCGACAATTTCAAGATGAAGTGCGCCTAGTCCGTGGACGAGAATTTGACCATCTTGTGTTTCCACTCTAACGGACGGGTCGGTGCGCATAAGGGCGCCCAGAGCCTCTTCGACAGGTGCAAGGTCAGAATGGGATTGGGGAATTACTGAGGCGGACATAACTGCTGGGGGCGGAGTTATAGGTGTGATTGAATGAGAATCAGCATCTTGAGTCCTTGTTGACACTAGAGTGTCGCCAGTACGTGTGTGCTTGAGCCCCAGAATGACACCCACGGATCCGAAAGGGAGCTCTTCGACTTCCTGAGCGTCAGATGCGTATAGTAGCAACAGCTTTGATGCTCTTTCTTTCAAGTTTCTGGTAGCATTCATCAACACAGTTTGACGGGTCACCGAACCTGTGAGTTATTATCAGCGCAGGCACAAGCTGCGGTGAGGCGACATGACATACCGGAGTAAACTCGCACGAAGGTCATCCAACCCTTCTTTTTGTCCCAACCCACCTTCCAAGCGAGTAGGCGGGGGGGTGATTTGGCTGTTTGCTTTTCATGCGGCACATCTAAGGGACTGGCCAACAGTTCTCCAGCATAATCCATCAAAATCTCCGTACCGATGTGTTTAATAGCCGAACCACAAAGAACAGGCAATATTTCTGATTTCAGTGTCGCCTCGCGGAGCGCAGGTAGTATCGTGGAAGCAGGAACGGTGGCGTACGCCGAGGGTGTAGACGGCAACTCCAAGAGAGTCTCCATTAATTGATCCGAGCACATTGCCAACCCCTCAAGGAAGGCCGTTCGAGCCGGGAGTAGGTGATGAACGATTGGGTGTGATGCAGGAAATATATCTGCCATGCTTTCCTCGGTGATATCTGTGGGAAGCGCATGCCTGGACGACGTTCCGTCAGCTTTCCATCTCCAGATTTCCCATTTGACGAGATCCACGAGTCCTTCAATGCCGGGCTCCGCCCGAGCATAGTTATCAGGGTTGAATGAGGCGATGGGAAGGGTGAGGGCCGTTGGTCTAGGATGAATACCATGGGAAAGCAAGGAAAGCATCGAGGAGTGGAAGGAAGCGCCTGGTCTGTCTAGCTTGTTCATGAACATTATCCTCGTTGGGACCCCGTATCTAGTGAACAGAAACTTTAGCTGTTTAGTGCGTATTCCCTCGAACAACCAGGCGCACCTGTTGAGCTGGCCCCAGACGCCTTTGGTCTGCGCCTCCACTCCTTCCACGGAATCCAGTAAGACGACAGCACCATCAACCACTCGACTCGCACTTTCGACCTCCATGCCGAAGTCCGCATGACCTGGGGTATCGATGAGGTTGAACGTCCAGTCTTTCCATTTAACCGGTATACTGGCAGACTGGATGGTGATTCCTCGCTCGCGTTCAGCAGGTAGGAAATCAGTTGTCGTGCTTCCTGTGTCCACAGACCCGGACTCGGAAAGATATTCAGATTTCAGAAGAATAGACTCAGTCAATGTAGTCTTCCCAGAGTCTGATAAGCTTGTATGAGTACATGCGCTCTGGAAGGAGCGAATGGCGTACCGATATGAGCCACGACAGCCAGGTTGCGCAGCTTGGACGGATCATGGCGTACAGTGGACACAAACCTACTGCCCGTGCGCAGGCTGTATGGCAAGAAGGACCTGCTTCTGAGGGTCCTCAGCAATAGCATGCCAATCCCCTGGCTCACGAGACTCGAACCTAAGGAACGTCTTGAAAGGTAAGACAATAAGCACAAACACTTTCAATTGTTCGCGCGGCGTCCCTGTTTCAAAGGCAGCAAGTTTACGGCGACATGCTCTATTATACTGTTGCAACTCTTCTCCCTCCTTTGACCACAACTCTACCATCCAAACATGAGCGAGACAAGTGACCTGCCGAACGGGTTCGAAGAGCGCTTGCGGCAACGTCAGGCCCTTCGCAGCAGACCTCTAGAGACGATGCCGCTGGATGGCGTAGCTCAGACACACGGAAACATACCCAATACACCGCTAGCTGCTGCCCTCATCTCATTCCTTCTGGGTTCGACATTCGCCCTCGGAACCCTGACATTTCTCTACGGGGGCTTCCCGCAGTTCTGGTGGTCCACATACCAAGCCGGCTTCTTTGTCGCGGCATGGGCCGCATTCCACTGGGGAGAGTTTGCAGTGACGGCTGGATGGAACAGAGAGAAATGCAGCGTCGATTGTAAGTCCCGCGTGTCGTATTCGACTATGGTTCTAATTGTTTCGTTCTGCCCTAATAGCATTCTTGTTGGATAATGGAGCTCTATATCACATTGCTAATGGCCTGGCATTGTTCGAATATCTGACCACGGTGTTCTGGAAACCATCGATGAAGCAATACCCGTATCTATCGACTATCGGTATGTCACTAATGCTTGGCATTGTTCCGGTCTCACCAAACTTCTTTTCAGGAGTGGTCATGGTGATCATTGGACAAGCGTTGCGTTCGACAGCCATGATCCATGCTTCCACCAATTTCTCTCACTCGGTCGCATTCCGGAAACGAGAGACTCACAAGTTGGTGACAGACGGCGTTTATGCGTAAGTTTGGATTTTATCTACCCAATAGCTGTCACGGACGCTGCTTCAGATATTGCCGCCATCCATCTTATGCCGGATTCTTCTACTGGGCGTTGGGGACACAACTTGTTCTTCAAAACTCGTTTTCCTTCTTAGTTTTTGTAGCACTGCTATGGCGATTTTTCCAGAAGAGAATACAAGGTTAGTTCCTGTATTTTCACTGATTTTGTGTCAGCGCTGATCACTGAGCGCAGCCGAGGAGAAAGCATTGGTTGTTTTCTTCGGTCAGGCATACGTAGATTATCGTAATAAGATCGGTACCATGATTCCGTTCATTCGCTGATTGTCTACGTTATTACTATCAATATAGTGATGGAGGGGTTCCACAGCCCATTGAATCTATTCCCATTAAATCTATTCACACATGCCCCCAGGCGATATTGTAGATCATGAGCTATCTTCATCCTCACTGCAGGCTTAGCGCCTGGCGGTAAGCCATTATCATCCTTGACGCTTTTCCCGTAAGATCCTCACGCTGCAGAGTTCACCAAAGGACACAAGTGGTTGCATGAACATGACATCATAAGAAGAATATGTGGATGAGCAGAACAACATAGGACATGTAATTTTTGGGAGATGCCAGACAGCCATGATATATACGCCCCGTCTACTCAGCAACCTGCACGGTCGTCTTCTCCGACACGTAGATACCGTCCAGGAACTTACGGATATCCTTGTTCCGTACTCTGCAGATACCCTGAATCGATGCGGCTAGGTAGAAAGTTTAGGCCCATGCAAACGACCAGATGTTAAGGTGCATACCTGATTGCGAGACGTTCTCGATGTCAGCACCCTGCAGGATAAGCTCATCCTTCTGAGCCTTGCTCTCAGATACAGTCACACCGTCCAACATGGCAACGTGGCGGACGGTCTAGTGAAAAGTTATAAGCACACCTCAGATGATACGACGGAGGCTTGCCATTACCTTCTCGCCCAAGAAATTCCTGATTTCCAAAGCCTGGCCGTTCTCCTGGATAATGCAGTTGATGGGGAAATGAGCGTACACAGCACGCATTTTGTAGAGGAATCCCTAGAGACAGTTTGTGAGCTAGACGAATAGTGGATTCTCGTGAGAGCTCACCTTTGTGACACCAGTGATCATGTTGGTGATCAGGCTCTTAATCGTGCGGAGGCAAGCGACGTGCTTGCGGCCGCCCTGCCACACGGCAAGGGTGACCTTGTTGGCCTTTCCCTTCAGGAGGCGGATGTCCATGTTGACATGGCGGACGTTCTTCGTGAGCGTACCCTTGGGTCCGGAGACGGTGATGATACGGGATTTGACGGAGACCTCAACGCCCTCCGGGATTTCGAGCTCTTCTGTCTTGAGAACGTCACGCATCTTGAGAATAGAAGAAGTCAGTAACAGGTCAATCCGGCACATCCAGAATCAGCAAGACGAATCCATCCGAATTCAAGGACCAAACGACGCAAACGCGTATGGATGTCTTGCACACGATCCTGCGACATACAGCCTACGGCTCTAGAATGGTGTCTACGGTGCTCACCTTGAGATAATGGTCTTGAGGTCGGCGGGGGCGGCGGCGAGGGCGTCTTGGTGGTGAGCCTGTGCGGTGGCGCAAAATTGAGTTCAACTGGCGGACTTTGAATATTGCCTCTTGCGGCAGGATTCCAACGCACTCCTCTTGACTTACAACCTCCACCATCACTTGGACGTGTCGTACGCTTTCGCGACATCTGTTCTTTCCTTCGTCAGGTTTGCTCGTCCGTGAGATCTCAAGTTGAACGAGACATTTTGCGCTCGATTCTCTTCATCTCGCATAGTTGTCCGTGAGATTACCGGAAATCCAGTGACCCGTGTCCCTTTGCTTTTCATAAGTCCTGGCAAGATGGCCATGTACTCCCAGTCTCACTCCCCAGCGTACGCCTATCCCCCACAGCCTCCTCCGGTACATCCTACCCAGTACTCGTATGGCGCCCCTTCTTCTCTATACCTCCTCGACCCCATCTCTTTCCGGCGGGATTACGCAGCACGTCTATCGGAGTTGAACGTCAACTCAAGGCCGATTATCCAGAACTTATCGATGATCGCACAAGAATACTCGCGTTGGGCGGACGTCGTCGTGGACTGTTTGGATGCGCATATACGCAGGGTGAGTCTCCCTTTCCTGCCGCTTGGAACTTATTCTCTTTGTGGTTTGGGATTGTGCCATCCATGCTATGGGCTGTCTGGAGTATTCGATCATCATGTATACTAGTACAGTAGAGTAGACCTGAGACATAAAAAGCAAAAGGCTTGGATGCCTTGCAGTCCATGCTTGCATGGCAGCGAGGGAAGCTTGCGCGGCGATGCTGCCTCGGGTCTTTGTTTCCCTGCCGCTTTCCTTTTTCGTCCATGTCCTTGCCTTTCTGCAGTATGCTGACTAATTGCTCCGGCGGCGCTCGCTCCGGTACAGGTCCCTCCTTGGATGAAGCTCCCTGCATTCTACCTCCTCGATGCAATCTCCAAGAACGTACATGACCCTTACGCCGGCCACTTTGCCTCTATCGTTGCAACCCTCTTCCTCGAGACTTACGGTCAAGTTGATCAGGGTACCCGCAGTAAGATGGAGGAGATGCTCTTGACATGGCGTACAGGCGCACCGAACGGTCGGGAGCTCTTCGGCATTGGGCCCCAGGTTGCTATCGAAAGGGGTATATGGGGCGCTGGTACAAACACTGAGGTATGTCTTGACAAGCTGCTGCCTACTCATTTACTGACTGGTACCTTCGTAGCCTACTTTTGGCTCTCGTTTTGTGTCTAAGTCCCAAGTTATGAGCGAACTCGAGTTCGCTCTCGGTCAGAAGGAAAGGGTTCTGCAAACTAACCCTTACGACTCTGTAACACAGAGTCACGTTAACGTCTTACAGCAGGTGAGTCCATGTCCGATCAGGTGTTGGCATCTTGCTGATGTTTCTACAGCTGCGAAAGCTCGTCGAAGCTGGCGTATCTCAGGAAGAGCTCGCTCAGATTCTCTCTCAATTGCGTAACCTTGTCCGTGTCTCCAATCCGTCTCCCCCTCCCGCGCCCCCAGCACCCAGATACCCGCCGTCGACCTCATACCCTACGTCGAACACGTATGGCCAGCCTCCCATGATGCAGGCCGGCCCTTCTTCGCTACCTCTTATAACGGCCCAGCCCCAGCCAGCGCTCCCTCAATATGATCAATTTCATACTGTTGACTCGGGCCCGTCGCTGCCGAACACCACCGGTTCATCCGTCCCTATGGGCGTCCCGAATATCTCGAATCTTTACGAAGCTCTCTTGAAAGCAGGTGTAGTATCGAAGACCACAACGCCAACAGGCGGTCCGGCGACGACGCAAGTCGACGAGAAGAAGCCGGTGGTTGATCCAGGGAAGGAAGAAGCCGTCGCTTACAGGAATGCCATCCTGTCGCAAAGCCTCAAGTTCAACAGTGCTGAGATTTCGAGGTATGCCCAGAGTTTCCGTCCGCGAAAAATGCTGATTGTTCGCGGCAGGCATCGTCCGAATATTGTTCATTTTCTCTACGAACGTCTGTCTGTGCAATGCAAACAGTGTGGGATAAGATTCTCTGAGACAGCACTTGGTAAGGAGAAGATGAAGGACCACCTCGACATGCATTTTAGACAAAACAGGAAGGCAAGTCAGAATGTTGGCCGTGGCCACAGTCGCAGTTGGTTCATCAGTGTAGAGGTATGTGCTGTTTTAACGACAATTGATAAACCATTGTTTAACATCATCGAAGGATTGGATACACGATGTGTCTGCAGATCGTAAAGGGAAGGGGCCCGCAGACCCTTCGCGTCCTCAAAATGCGAAGGCGGCGGCTGCAGCTGAGACGGCGAAGCGTGATGCAGAACTGCTCTCACAATACGTGGTTGTGCCTCCTGGCGACGAAGCAAAACTTATAGCCTGTCCGATCTGTAAGGAGACCCTCAAGTCAGAGTTCCAAGAAGAGGACGAGGAGTGGGTTTGGAAGAACGCGGTGAAAGTGGATGATAGGGTAAGTTGTTTCTGCTTCGCTGATATTCCGACTGCTCATAGGTGTTTCATTTATCAGATATATCACGCGACGTGCCATGCCGAAGCGCTCACTTCCACTAGCTCCCTCGCAGCACGGCTACGGCAGGAAATTGCTGGGGTTGCACGAAGTCGCTCGGGCACTCCTGAATCTGCTTCGCAACGTGCGACGCCCCCGCGTGGCGTCAAGAAGGAGTCGTCGCTCTCGCCTAATTCAAAGGCCCATGGGGTGAAGCGTAAGGGCTCTTTCGACTATGCATCCGGGTCTGGTGATAGGGAGAGTGGATCGCCACCGACGAAGAAGATCATGTTGTCTGCATGAGGGCGTGTGTCTGCATTAGGGATTTGCTGCATCTTTCCTCATCTTGTTTATTCTCCGTGGCATTATGTCTCATCAATACATACATACATACATAGCATCCATAGTACAATTATCGCATTTTATCTGGATTCTCGATATTTTGTGCATCTGGCGAAGTCCTGAGATTCACCAAAAAGGCAACCAGCGTTGTTGCGTGTGGTGGCACGCACCGGCACATGATGATGTTGTAAATGCCCATTGTCCTGCGCACGCGAGATGCGTTCATAAGTTGTTCGAATGCCCCCTGCCTCAAATCGACTTCCTCTTTTCATACCCTCCTCTATCATCAGGTGCGCCGCAATAATTCATGTCGTTCGCTGACCCGTTGCAGCAGCCGGGCTCCTTCCCTGCATGGGGCCCCAGCACCAGTAATTTCTACCCATCGCGTGAGTGGATCTGTGGCCCACTTTACTCGTTGCATCGGCCGTTGACCAAGACTCGAAACAGAATACCCCGCGATGCCATCTGAGGAATGGCAAACGGACGATGTGTTGGTCGATGCGACGCTGCGTAATTTCGATGAAGTAGCGAACAAGGATGTGGATATGCAGGTATGTTTTCTCGACATGTTTTCTTGATCGAGGGCGTTAACAAGGGCATGTAGGCACCATTGTCGGAATCTATGTTCTATATAGTCATAGACACAAACGTTCTACTGGGCAAACTAGACGTGCTACAACAATTTGTGGAAGACGCAAAGGCGAATGACACCCCTGTGCGGATCATCATACCCGGTATCGTAATATCCGAACTCGACCAGTACGTGCTGTGCATTTCCATCTCCAGCTGCGCGCGGTGTTCATTCAGATTTGGACTGCGCAGTCAGAAGAACCGCTCAGGGCTGGCGTGGGCCGCCCGGCGTGCGTCTACCTGGCTTCTGGAAAAGGTCAAGGAGCGGCGGCTAGTCAAGGGCCAGGCGCACGAAGAAACGTGCAAAAGCTCGGGGAAGTGGAACGTACGGGACACGGGGGAGGTGCGTGGACTGCTGTTACCTTGTCTGACGGCGGGCGTTGACAGGAAGGCTGGAGCAGATAAGCGGGCCGGACACCAACGATAATTTGATTCTGGACTGCTGCCAGTATTTCGCCCGAAGTGGGCAGGTGGCGTTGTGCAGTTCAGACAAGAATCTATGCATCAAGACGGAGAGCACGGGTCAGGAGATCGCTATTTCGATATACAGGTTCCGGGACCTGACTGTGTATTCACTTCACTCCCACAGGTATCGCGAGCTTCAGTCCGACCAGAAACTGGAGCAGTCGTGAGATTGCACACGAGCTGTTTGGGAACGCAGACGATCTGAGCAAATTCGATAACTTCAGCTCGTCGACGTCGCGTCAATACGCCAAAGCGTCGAGGAAGAAGCACGTGCCGGTCCCAGTGCCAGTGGAGGACGAGGACATGATGGACGTTGACGACACGGGGGACGGTTCGGGGATGCACTTTGCGCCAAGCCACCCCGTGGACGCGCTACATCTGGAAGTGATAGAGCACTTTTCGCGGCTGCTAGTGGAACTGGTNGGGCGGGTCGGGGGGCCAGAGGTGCCCCGAGAAGGAGGGTCGGGCGGACTGGCAGATTCGAAACACGCGCCAAAGTGGGCACGGAAATGGCTGGGTGCATGGAGTGTGGATGACTGTCTGGCGTACCTGAGCTCGAAAGGACCGCGGCGGCTGGACAAGGGGACACCGGCGCCGAGGCTGGAGGTGTTCCTGCTTCGGCCCTACGGCGAGGAACGTGGGTGCCGGCGCGGGCAGGAGTGGTCCAAGAGGGACTGGGAGATTGCGATTGCAAAGCTCGGCGAGATAGCGCAGCTCTGGGACGATGGGCCGCTCGCCGAGTCGGTTGCTGTGCTCGGTCCGTATGCAAAGCACGTCTTTGATTCGCCCTACCTGCCCTCGTAATTGCGTTGTAGTACCCATTTGTAGCGTGGGTCCCTTGCGAATATAATCGTCCGCAGCAGCGCCCGTGGGAACATCGGCCGGGAAAGGACCAAGGCGGTGAGGCGTGGGCGTCTGTTTGTTTTATATCTCTCTCCTCTCCACCGTCCTTCTTTTCGGCTTGCCGTCGCTCTTTCCCGCACTTATGCCCTCCTGTACCGTTCGCAGGAGGTATCTCCACGTCGTCCTCGTCCTCCTCGCCCTCATCCTTCTTGGCACCGTCGTCGTTCTCTCTTCTGTCTCCTACTACCTTGCTATCCCTGCCGATGCCTACATCACCGAGCAGGAGCTAGATGCTTCTGCAAACGCTACCGCCCGCATCCCAAGGATCATTCACCAGACATGGAAGTCCGAGACTCTACCCTCCAAGTGGAAGGGTATCTCAGAGGAATGCCGCGCCATGATGCCTGATTAGTATGTCTTTTCCCCGGACAAACCATCACCCTCTTCTCACCGCTCTCCTATGCAGCGAGTACATGCTTTGGACCGACGCCAGTTCCAGGGAATTCATTGCTGAGCAATATCCCTGGTTCCTAGACACCTTCGACTCCTACACCTACCCCATCCAGCGGGCAGACGCCATCCGTTACTTCGTTCTCCACTACTATGGAGGCGTCTATATGGATCTCGACATTGGCTGCCTCCGCCCGCTCGACCTCCTGCTCAACTATCCCGTCATTCTCCCGCGAACCATCCCGGTCGGCGTGTCCAACGACCTTATGTTCGCCGAGAAGGGACACCCCTTCATGGCCCAGACAATTCACAACCTCGTCACTTTTGATCACAAATGGGTCCTCAACTATCCCACCGTCATGTTCTCCACCGGCCCCATGTTCCTCTCCGCTCAGTACGGCATCTACAGCACTGCCCATCCTGTCACCCCGGAGCAACCTGGTGGTGAAGTTCGCATCTTGCCCAAGTCTCTCTACGGCAAGAACGCCAAGCCGGAGGAGGCCCCCCATTCATTCTTCACCCACTTTTATGGCAGTAGCTGGCATGCCGATGATGCCGCGTTCATCGGCTTCCTTGGCACTTGGGGTAAAGGTTTAATGTGGTTGGGGTTGGCCGTTTTGATACTCGGGATCTGCAGACTTATCTACACCAACGCCAAGCAGAGGAAGTTCAGGAAAATTGGTTCCTATGATGTCCTACTTCCTCGCTGGGTCGAGCGCAACGGACGTTGGCATCTCGACCTCGGCTGGATATCACTTCCTGGTCGTATGTCCCCTCCTGCATCCCCCATGATTCCCGACGACCGTGTTCCTCGCGGCTTGGTCCACACCGGCAGCCCCGAGGAGGAAGTCTCGTTATTGTCGATTCCTCTGCATATGCGGTCATCATCCCCCACTCTTTCGGACGTCTCCACCATCGATGGCATCACCACTCCTCCGCATCCCGCCGTATCTGCTGCGCGTCGCGTCAGGGCCGGCATGGCATCGCTATTTGGGTCCTCGGAAACGGAACCCCGATCCCCCACACGATCGCGCAGACGCCCACGAGGAGTGCTCTTCTTCCTGCCCGCTTTCTCTCCAGGCGGAGATATCACTCTTCCTCTAGACGAAGGATCGGCACGGCTTTCTACATCTCTCCCATCCTCAAGTTCTTCGCCTTTCGACGTGGAGTCAAACAGGTACCCTTTAGGGAAGAGGGGCCTCGGCCTCGGCGTCGACATTGAAGCTCATCCGATGCCTCCAATGTCGAGGTCAGGAACACCACGGCCACCCCCATACTCTGAGGCCTCTGCGTCGAGCCGCCGTGCTTCGACGCCAGAGCCGAGCGGCTCGCGACGCCCGTATACGAACGCCACGCCCAAGTCATAGTTGGGAACCGCTCCATCCCGACAGGGATCTCAGAGGGCACGCTGCGCCCTCCCACCTGCTTCATCTAGATCGAATACCAGTTGGACAATGCTTCTGTACCAAGTCGCCCGCGGAGAGTGGCAACACACGCCTTGTGTGGCTGTCACCTGAACGATCTTGTATACCCCGTTATCTACTACTCCCCCATTAAGGCTACTTACGGCCTTCGTTCTTTCATACACGCCGATTCCTGCTGGGTCGCACCAGGACTGTTGACTTAAAACTTAAACTTATGCGTAGATTGACGATAATTCTCAAGCGTTGCGATGCTTGTCTTTTGAGCTGTGGCGGGACTATGTTCATCTCATCAAATGACAATGAATGGAACGCGCTATTAGATTCTTTATATTCTCATCACGAAAGTCCGAAATTGCGACAGCAGGTCGCACTGTGTGAAAGAGTTACAGCGAAGCGGACAATCTGCGCATGTTCATCGCCAGGCCAAACATAGCAACCCCGCTCACCCCGTATGTGATAGAGGGGCCAAATGTCCAGTATGAAGCACATGCTATAGATAGGATAACTTCAGAGGCATGTGCGCAGAGAGATCCGACGGATGCGTACCAAGCAGTGGCCCTATCGCGCGCCCTAGCTGTCCGGAGGACCGGAACTGCCCTAGCGCTTGGCCCTTCGCCAGCTCGGGGCGCTCCTGCACAGGTTTTCCGGTATCTGCGTCAGTGGCCTCGTCACACTGCAGCGAGGCGTGCGCAGTCAGGGAGTTCACGACTGTGGCAGACGTGAACGCCATGCACACTGCCGCGCCCTGGAGCAGGCGGAACGCAAGCCACGGCCGCGTCACGGTGAAATGGGGCAGCAGGGCCAGGAGCACCAGCCCCACGGCGCAGCCTGATACCCCTCGCCTTGCCATGTTCAGTTCGCCCACCTTGGCTAGTGCACGGCGCACGTAGCCGCCCTGCAGCAGTGCGCTGATGATGCCAATGGATCCGATGAGCTTGCCGTTCTGGGTGTTGCTCCAGTCGAACACTGCGCCAAGGGCCAAAAGACAAGGGCCGCAGGCCACTGTCTGTTAGCATGCGCAGTCTGAGGGACGAAATTGGTGGGATCTCACGATCAAATGTCAGGAACGTCAGCGTGAACTCGACGCCGGAGAACAGGCCGAGGAATAGAAAGTGCAGCCTGCGCAGATTTTTGAGCAGGCTGATACGCTGCCCGACGGTCTTCGCTCGGGGATGATTTTGGGGCCTGTCCGTTGGAGGTCTTGCCGTTCGTCCTCTCAGGTGCCGCCTTGACCGCTCTGCCGCGCGTCTCGGGGAGCGCGACGGCGAGGAAGGCCGTCTCGGCGACCAGGAGCACCAAGGTGAGGATGGCGGGCGCCGCATAGACATTCAGCTCGAGGCCGAGGGAGGAGCCGAGGGCGGTCACGGGGCGAGACGCGAAGTACGCGCCGATCGGCGGGCCAATGCAGAAGCAGATGGCAAACGCGATGCCGACATGTGCCAGGGCCTTTGCGCGATTCGCGGGGGTCGTGATGTCAGAGAGGATCGCGCTGTTCGCAAATCGATGAGGTGGGGTCCCTGCAAGGAGCAAAGGCGAAGGATGGCTGACATGGCTAGCTGCACGTTGCCCTCGCTCAGGCCCCCGATGACGCGTGATAGCATGTATGACGCGAACGTCGTGCTCTGGATCCATCTGTGATGAAAAGGGTCGGTGAGGGCCAATACAGATGTGGTCAGAAGGGCACGCACACGAGAGCGGATAGGATGTTGCCAATCATCGTGATCAGGAGCACTCGTCTGCGTCCATATTTGTCGGACAGAGATCCTATGTGCGGGGATACAAGGAATTGCAGTGTCCTAATGAAGTTGTCAGTCGGATGTAACGGATAATGAGGCCTGCTGCGACGAACGAGAAGGCCGAACCCATAAGCCCTCCTACCGCAGAATTCAGTCGACATGCCACACCAAAATTCCATGGAGACGTACCCAAAAGCACAACATCCCATCGTTCAGAGTTCTGTGCAGACGTGTACAACTTCCCCCGAATTGTAGACACGGCCCACAATGTGCGAGATAGGAAGCCATTTGGATCTGAGGACTCCCGCTAGATCATACGTCAGGACCCTCGGATCCCGCGAGTTCTTTATCAGATACGCACCTTGGTGTACCACTCGATGATTCGCGGGAACAGGGGCAGTGGTATCGTGAAAGCTGTTGCGGTGCATTTCTTGTCAGATAATTGCAGATGCGTCCATGCGGCACAAGCTTGCTCACCGAAGAGATCCAATACCAAAGACAAGAATACGACGTTCTCCACCTTACCCATCGTGAATCCTGCTCAGAGGCGTGAACAGAGTTATGGTGCGGCACACTGGCGTTTGCTCGACGTGTCCGACTGTAAGTCTGCTTAGTGGATGAGTGTTACGAAACAGCGGCGTCAGGATGCCAGTTGGCCTAGAGTCGGCCCTAGATCTACTGGTGACGACCGAGGTGTCCGGAACAACGTCGCTGCTACAGTGCTACTCGACAGATTCCGTCGAGACACTGCATTTATAGAGTATTCAAAATGCAGCAGGGACACATGTACGAACTCGAGACATTTCCACGATTGAATACAGGGATGTAATGGTGCCCAATGGTAGGACGTTATTTGCAGGCCGGCCACACCGGGACCAGATGCATCCCTGCGCCGTTGCTCTCACGACCTCAAGGCAAGTCGCGCTCCCTCACTCGTTCTCACACAACATAGGGAGAGTCGTACACTCCAGTATGCTTCTTCAGCACTGTGGGATAGTACACGTATCACAGAAGTACACATGCGGTAAATTGTACGAGTACATTGTCGTCAGTTATCCAAGCTGACCTTGGAGCTTTTACACCTCTGCCTCTGCTAACACTTCTTCGGCTTCTTCTACTACGTCCATTTTCGCAGCGCTGTCAACGCCACCTTTGAACTGCTGGTCTTCCGAGGCCTGTGTGAGACCGCTCTGATAATGCGAGCTTGTTTCCGTCTTCGTCACCTCGCGAAGCGCCATAGTTGCGTACGCGGCGGTACCGAGCGTTAGACGGATCTGCAGTGCTAGGAAGCGTCCTTCGGGCGTATCTTGCGGCGCATCATACCCGAAAAGCTTGTCCTCGTCTGCCTGTGCCAATGGGACATCAGGATCTGTGTAATGCAGGATGGACCAGGAGAGTTCCTTCGGGAGGTGAAGGATGGTGCGATACGAGCCACTGAGACTGTACTCTCTGCCAGAGGGACGGAAATGATGTGAGATAATTCCGGATCGATGAGGAGCATGTCATACTTGTGTCGACGGTGGAAATTGTCAGGATCCAATCCATCCTTCCGTAAATATTCCTTGTACCTCTCTCCTAGCGCGCCTCCCGGGAAAGCGACGTCTTTACCCGTGAGAGGCATGACAACGTCGAAAATGGAATACTTGTCGACATCTTCAGCAGTCAATGTCTTCACCTGCGGCGCAACCCAGGGTTTCTTGTTCCTGCGTCTGCCACGGTCGGATGGCTCTACATAAAATGGAGATTAAACACTGCATGTACACAGCAAACGTTAGACACGTACCCCCAACTTCAGGCGCCTCTTCTTCAGCGCCGTCGACATCCATAGTGGTGTCATCGCCCGCCGTTTTCTCCGTAGAATCGCAGACCAGGACCAGATCGCCCGGAACAGGCTTTTCCGCGCCATAAGTCTTGATACGCTCCGAGACTATCGCATTCCAAACGTAGGATTGGTATGCATGGACATACATGAGCCGCAGGTTCCGCGGGATCTGCATATAGACGAGTTGAAATGTAGGACTGCGGAATGTCAATAGTATTACGCACCGTCGACAATGCGCCATAGGCATTACGAGTCTCTCCGTTTTGTTTCTTGTAGCTCTCCAAGATGCAGCGCTCCGCCACGACTCTGCGCGGCATAAGTTCCAGTGCACGATCGAGGTCGTGATCTACTAGCCAAGCGTTCCGAGCTGCTGTGACATCAGGGTGCTCTCCCGGCCGAGTACGTAAAATAAGGGAGACGGCCTCATGCCAGTCCGACTTGAGCAAAGCCAGGCCGATGGAGTGTGTAGGGATTGAGGCAGTCCCAAAGCGCTGCATGCCTAGAGTGAACCATCAGCACTCATTACTACAAAGAAGGCAATGAAAGTTACGCACCATAGTAATTGATGAAGCCATGCTCCTTAATGGAGTTCAAAGCTTTGTCCATCGTCTCCGTGGAGTCAACTACCACATTCCTGTCATATCTGGTTCAGCCCCAACGAGTAAAGCCTTGGAGAAGTCACGCACCTCAAGGTGATCACAAACGCGTTGCCCTTCAGCATACCCAAGTCCAGTCCAGCCTTGCGGTAGTTGAGATCCGCGATCCTGACACCACGATCGCCTCTCTCAGACACGGCTTCTGCTTCGCTTCGCTTGCTGGGCACACCGTTGGCGAGTTTCCATACGTCTTCGACGCTCTTGCCTCCTCTGCGGAGAGAAACCCTCTGGACGGTGACGCCACGCTTATCTTTGGTACCTGCGGTGGCCAGATCCTTGGTGGAAACGTGGAGAGTACGCGAGAGGTATGCGAGGGCATCTTGAGTATCTCGGTTCGTTTTTTGAAGAGTGAAATGGATGTACGGCGGGTAGTTACCACGGGAAGGGCGTTCGCTACGTCCCCCTCCTACACTATGATCAGGACTTTCTGCAGAATGTAGTGACAGAGGAAAGACATACCTCCGCCCCGTCCACCTCGAGCGCCACCACGTCCGCCGCCGCCTCTTTTTGACCACCGTACGGCGATGCGCGAACCATCGTCTTCTGCGGCTGCCGTGGTATCAGTCTCGCTGTCCAATTTACCACCGAACAGCTCTCGGACTGCTTTATGGAATTCCGTGCGCGTTAGCTTGGAATCCATAGGCTAAAGCCAGTAACATAAGTACCAAGAAGGGAAAAGTGTTAGTCGAATATACCGGATGAGTTGTGTTGGAAGACGGACGTCGGAGAGCACTTTTCGAGTATCCTCCCGTCCACCACCTCTACCACCCCTGCCGCCTCGACCTCCCCTACCACCTCTGCCACCCCGATCCCGACCACGCTTGCCCCTGCCTCTGCTACCCTTTCCCCGCTCTTCCACCTCTTCTTCTGTCTTTTCAGGCTCTGCAGGCGTCTGCTCGCCTTCAGCACCTTCACCGTTTGTACTCTTAACCGTGGTGCGACCACCCCAACCAGCATCGCTCACGAAGGGCGGTTCCGGGCCTTCGAGGTACATCTGCTTTAACTGAGCAATCTTATCTGCAGGCAAGAATTGGGATAATCGCTGGTCGAAGGACTCGGGCCATGGTTCGCTGGCATCCGCCGGAGCAGCAGCTTCGGCTGGCGCTGGTGCACTAGACTCCCCTGGCTTGTCGCTGCTTGGAGGCTCAGCAGCCTCGACTGCGGGAGTCGCGCTTGCCTCGGGCTCAGCAGGAGTAGAGGCCACGTCTGGTGTTGCCTGCGCCGTTGGCGCTTCGGACGTGGAGGGGGTCTCTTGGGCCGCTTTGTCCTTCTTAGGAGACTCGGGCATGCCTAGAGATTTGATATGAATGACATTCGAGTCAAGGTCCACTTCATACACAAGGAAATCTGTGAATCTATATAGTAGGTAATAATTTATTAGAAAAGGCCTTGAAGAAACGCATAGCCTACACACCTTTGTTTGATTATGCCTTCAATTTTGGGGACATCCTTCGCGATGTACTCTGAAATCCCAACATCCGTCTCCATGATGCGCACCATCGAGCCGTCGGCGGTGCGCAACGGCGGGGTGGTCCCAAGGAGCGCATGGCTAGGAGGAAGCAAATTTGGCGGCTCCTCGTTCTCTACGGCCTTGCTCTCGTTCTCGTCCAACTTCTCAGATGGAACAGCTGCGTTGACATTGACGGCAACAGGGGCGGACTCGGCCGATTCATCGAGTTTGGTCCTTTTGGGAGAGGGTCCTTGAGTTTCTTCGTCTGGTTCGCGATCACGAACATGAGGAGAGGTCGACATTATACCGCGTAGATCTTGTTGAGCCGCCTCCAACTTTGGGAGATGGCAGACGGACTCGAAAACGATGTTATAATATTTCAAATTCACTCTTGGTCCGAGTTCGGTCCGGGTTCCCGATACGCGGCTGCCAATATAATTATTGCAAGTTTCGAATCAGACAAGGCAACATCGTAAGTACGCTACAATATGCCGATGATAGGTATGTGGGTATGGCATGCTGTGGTAAATGGTATTGCGAAACGCATAGGTTGGTTGAGCTCCCCATTAATCGTCCAAATCAAAATCGTCGTCGTCGTTAGTTTGGCGTAGGCGACGACTCGTCCCGGAGAAAGCACTCGCAACGTGGTGAACAACAGGAGCTATTTGAGGATTCTTCTGGATGACATCTGATATGTGGCTATCCGTTAGCGTTATTTGTGGGTGAAGAAGCCATAAGCAACATACCGCTTTGTTGCAAGCGAAGTTCAAGAGTCGCGGTGGTAAAGTTGTCCTTGTTCCCTAGCTCCTCGAAGCCAACGATCCTACGAGGCGCAGACTCAGACTAGACGCACAATATCTGCTTCGCAGAGTTCGCTTACCGGTCTTTTGACACTCCGTTGACGAAACACAGAACACAAGGCAACACCTTGATCCCAAGCTTCTCGACAAGGAACGGCACGTTCTCCACAAACACACGAATGAACCGTGTTTGGAAGTATTTTGGTGCTATTGCCTGAGAGCGACGGTCAAACATCCGCCGGTCATGATGAATATAGAGCGACTCACAGCAAGGTGTTTGTCCATAATCTCACACCTGCGGAAATTCGAGTGGTAGAAATGAATCACACATCTGGGTTCATTCCTGTACTTTATTGTCAGAACCACAGGATGAGGTCGCTCACGAAAGACAAACTTACGCGCTTGTGCGGATAACTTCCTTCTCATCTGTCATCTCCGTGTACTTGCCGTGCTGGTCTTCCTGCATCCGCTTTACGCGCTCCATTCTGGGTGTCCATATGGGCATGAGTAACACAAGAGAGCAAAGCATACACTTACTCGCGTTGCAGCTCTTTGATTCCATGCTCACGAAACGGGCCATCATCGTTCTCTATTTCTGCCTCAAGCTCGGCAAAGAGTGCCTCGTCGTCCAGCTCATCTGGATCGGAGCGCGACTGGGACGAGGACGCGCCCGGCGCGGTCAGCTGCGCGGAAAGAATGGAAACCTTGGAATTCCGGGGACCAGTGCTGCGTGAAAATATAGGCATATAAGAGCAACATGTTTCGGGAGGAACTCACTACACGTTGTCTGAAGACATGGCAGTCAGTTGAAGGTAGCAGACTCGATCGAGCTGCTACTTTGTGCACGAGTTTGCAGGCCAAAATAGGAAATCGATAAGTTACGTCTTACCGCGTCCTTCAACATGAAGCTCGTCGGGAAGCACATTGACAAGGATCACTCAGTGAGCACTACCATTACCAGGCCAGATAGTGTCTAACTGGAGTTGGAACAGGGCTATGTCACCCTCCGACCTGAAGAGGATGAGGACATGTGGCATCTCTACAACCTCATCCAGGAGGTGCGCTCTCTCATGACCCTGTCTCTATCTCGGATACTCAGAGCTCAAAGACGACTAGGGTGACCGTATTCGCGCACCTGCCATCCGGTATGTCTGAATGACTGCCCTTGCCCACATGCACTCATCTCTCTTTAGTCGCGTTCAGAACGTCTCGGCTACTGGCTCCTCAGAGTCTCACCGAGTCCGCACTACACTCACCCTCGAAGTGACCCGCGTCAGCTTTTCGCCATCCGCAGCCGCGCCTTCGACAGAATCGTCCTCGTCTACCGCACCGGTGATCCCCACTGCGTCACTACAAATTATGGGCCGTGTCGCGGTCGAGAACCAGCATGTGAAGCTCGGCGCCTTCCATACGCTCGACGTCGAGGCCAATCGCGATGTCCGCATAGAAAAGCAAGAGTGGGACAGTATATCGCTTGAGCGAGTAGAGGATGCCTGTGTGCCAGGTCGCGGCGCGGAAGTGGGAGCGATCGTTTGCGGCGAGGGTGAGTCCTATCGACACTGTCTATGGTATGATTCTCATGCAGATCCCTGTTTGATAGGCACGGCAGCATTCTGTCTTCTCTCTCAGCACATGACAGTTGTCCGCCAACGCATTGACGTGCCCATACCTCGCAAACGAACCGGCTCTGCAACAGCCCACGAAAAGGGACTCGCAAAATTCTACGACGTGCTATATCAGACATTCCTTCGACACATACCGTATTCAAACCCGACGCTTCGGGCGATCGTTATTGCTAGCCCGGGATGGGTACGAGATGCAGTCTTTGACTACATAATGTCGGAGGCAACGAGAACGGGGAACAAGCCGCTTCTTGCTGCGCGGTCAAAATTCATGCGTGTACATGTGACTAGCCCACATGTACACAGTCTAATAGAGGTCCTGAAGAGTCCAGAGGTAACGCAACGTTTGTCAAGTCTCGATTGTTGCTGACAGTATCTTGTTAGATTGTTTCACAACTTAAAGAAACAAAGTTCGCCCGTGAAGGTATCATGNTGGACAAGTAAGGGGGTTTTGTGTNGTCNTNATTTCTGTTTCTCATGCTCGCCTAGGTTCTTCAAGATGCTGGGGACTGATGAACAGCGGGCCTGGTATGGCCCCGACCACGTCGCGCTCGCCATAGATAGAGGAGCAGTGGGCACGCTACTCATCTCGGACGATCTCTTCCGTGCCAGCGACCCTGCGCTACGCAAGAAATACGTCTCGTTGGTCGAAGAAGTACGCGGAAAAGGAGGCGAAGTGCTGATATTTTCCGCCATGCATGAAAGTGGTCAACGTAAGTTCCTTCCGACCAATTTTTGCGAAGAAGACAGCTCAAGTATGCATATGTGTATCTAGAACTCAATCAGATAACCGGCATTGCGGCAATCCTTAATTTCCCCTTAGATGTGGAGGTCGTCGAGGCCGAGGAAAAGGAGGCCGAGGAGGAAGAAGAACGCAAACAGCTTGAAGAAGATACCAAGGACAAGAAATGAAGCAGCACTTCCCGAAGGATGTACGACATGGGTGATGTAGTTGTTATCAATAAGTAATGTATGGACTGTCAGATGTATCAATGCCTTTTTCCTACCTTTGCAATTTACTGGAACACATCCTGGTTGCGCTAACAACACCGATACAGGGAGTATTTCATTTTTTTTAATTATTACAGCAGCGGCTACATTGTCTCCAAGTTACATACACTAAACCGTCTTCACCCTGTCCAAGTAAGCTTCCCAGCCTTCCTTTTTATACCTTTCAGCCTGTTCCTGAACTTTCTTCACGTCCAAAGCATGCGGGTTCCCATAGATGCCTCGCCCGACGATGATAATGTCGCATCCATCATCATAGACGACCTGCCTGGGCGTCCTGTATTGTTGCCCCTTTCCATCGCCCTTCGTATCGAGACCAACACCGGGGGTGAGGACCAAGAAGTCTTCGTCTGCTGGTGCCTCTCCTTGCGAGCCAACACCCTCCATTCTCCTCTGCGCAATGAAGCCGATGACGAAGTTGCGGTGGGCGCGGGCCATACGCACCGCATCCTCGGCGTATCCATCGCGCGCAAGTGTCCCTGCCGAAGACATCTCTGCGAGCATGAGGAGACCTCTTCCGAGAGGCTCACCAACGGCTGCGAGGCCTGTTATGATCGATGGTCCTGGTACAGCATGTGCGTTTGTGATGTGCGACCAGGATGCGATCTTGTGTACGCCTGATGAGTACTGCAGGGAGACGGTGTTTCCTGCATGCCTATCTCAGCTTCCTTTGCAAAAATAGTAAGATAAAGGTGCAGACCGATGTCGGCAAATTTGCGATCCTCGAAAATGAGGAAGTTGTGCTTCTTGCTGAGGGTTGTAAGCCGTTCGATTAATGAGTGGTCGAAATCCTCGATTATATCGATGTGAGTCTAGTCTTGAGCGAAATGCCTTGTTAGACTTCCATCTCCTACAAATATTTGGGAACTGGCTCGCCTTGATTAGACAGACGTAGGGGCCCACTGCGTCGATGATGGCGAGGAAGTCTGCCGCCTTGGTGACATCGACGCTCACGCAAAGGTTAGTCTGCTTTTTCTCGATAGTTTCGAGGAGTAATTTTGCGGCAGGATTTTCGAATTTCTGGGCGCGCTGGGCGTAGGTTTGTGTGCGAGCGGAAGACATGGTGTAGAGAAATGGCAAGGAGCAAAGCTTGGGCAAACTGATAAGATAAAAAATGGCGGCGCGTGACCACGACGCGTGACGTCAGAGCTTGCGGGTCGATCTGTGCTTGCGATCGCGTCTGGTTTGGTGAACCGCCAGTCAGACAGCTCTTAAGACACCAACCATGTCCCACCCAGCCCATGCCCCGCATCTTTCCCTACTTCTCCCTGTTCACAATGGCAAAACGCGCCCGCTCCTCCTCCATAATCGCTCCTGCAGCGAAGAAATCCCGAGGCGATGTCAAAGTTGTCCACAACAAGATTGCTTCTTCAGAGGCAGCTGCAAAGGTGGACGCAAATCCACCTCTTGCGAAGCTACTCAAAGCAATGAAAAGTCACGCCAAGCAGCCTACCAAGGGCGAGGCAGTGGTCTACTGGATGAGGATGGAAGACATGAGGCGTACGTTCTGCTCGCCGACACGATCCAACGACCATGCTAATCCACTATTATCCCTCAGTCGCTGACAACCGAGCCATATCACAAGCCTCTGATCAGGCTCAAAAGGACGGAGTCCCACTCCTTGTGCTGTTCGTCTTGAGCCCGGAAGACTATGTTGCCCATGATAGAAGCTCGCGCAGAATAGACTTCACTCTGCGCAACCTTTCTTATCTCAAGGTGAGTGATTTCATCAAGCGAACTTCCGGGCGCGCGTGGATGGTGATCGTCGCTGTTCGAAGGCACGCCTTGCGGATATACATGTCCCGTTGTATACCACCGTCCACACGCCGCGTCGAACCTTGCCGTCCCGCGTGCTATCACTCCTCGGGTCCTGGAAGGCCACGCGCTTGTACGCCAATATCGAGTACGAAGTCGACGAATTGCGCCGAGACATCTCAGTCTGTGAACTTGCCAAGGCCAAAGGAGTAAAGCCATGCTTCGTGCATGACAAACTCGTCGTTGAGCCTGGCGTATTGCATACTCAGGCAGGCAAACCCTTCACAGTAAGTCCATCTCCTCTTCTTGGAATGGATCATTGTTTCCAATATCTCTGCAGGTCTACTCTCCTTTCATGCGTCAATGGCTTCCGGAGGTTAATAAAGACCTGGCCAAATACATCGCGGAGGTTCCGTATCCTGCAGGTAACGCGGACTCAGTCCGTGAGCATGAGATATTCGGTCCCCTTTTCGATAGCGACATTCCAGAGGAGATAGAAGGCTTCAAGTGCGAGGACAAAGAAGCAATGTTGAAGCTATGGCCTGAAGGCACCGATGCCGCACGCGAGGCAAGTATAGAACAATCTGAGAACAATGTTTCATGACCCTTCTGCTGACTCTGGGCTGTAGATGCTAAATCGCTTCCTTTACACCAAATCGCGCGCGTCGCACCTGGGGTTGACTGAATCCCTGGATGATGGCGCCGAGAGATCCACCAAACATAGCAGGGCGTTGGCGTACAAAGACAGCAGAAATAGAGCTGACAGAGATACGTCCAGTCGCTTGAGGTAGGGCTCCTTCGGCTTGTCCTCTTTCAATGCTGACAGCCAACGGCAGTCCCTACCTTTCTTCTGGTGTTATATCAGCAAGGGAGTGCATCAGGGCCTCAATGGAACTCCTGCAGATCAAAAAGGTCAAAGCTGATAGGGACTCTGGCGTCGGCATGTGGGTGCAGGAAATAGGTTAGTGAACGCGCATACCTGTCCTGCCAGTGCCGACGACCTAACATGTCCGCATAGCCTGGCGTGACTTCTACACTCACGTCATGGTTGCGTTTCCTCGAGTATCTATGGGACGGTCGTTCCAGGAGAAATATGCTGACGTCAAATGGGAGACCAACGAGAAGCATTTGGAAGCTTGGAAACAAGGCCGCACTGGCGTCCCTATAGTCGATGCTGCCATGCGTCAAGCCAATACTATGGGTAAGGCAGTCTCGAAGTAGAGTATCCAGAATCTTACTGATCTTGGGGGCAGGCTGGATGCATAACCGATCGCGTATGATCGCAGCCATGTATCTCACCAAGGACCTCATGCTTGACTGGCGCCTTGGCGAACAGGTAACTACCACCGTGAATGCCATGCCCAATCAGGCTGACAAGAAAACCGCAGTACTTCATGCAGCAGTTCATCGATGGTGATTTAGCGTCGAACAACGGCGGGTGGCAATGGAGCGCAAGCACTGGCACAGACCCGCAGCCTTACTTCCGAATCTTCAACCCATATTCGCAAAGCGAGAAGGCCGATCCAACGGGCGAATATATCCGCACGTTCGTTCCCGAGCTGCGCAAGGTGTTTGGAGCGGATGTTCACAATCCTCCAGCCAAGGTTGCAGATAAGTTGGGTTATCCGCGGCCGTTGGTAGACCACAAAGAAGCTAGGGAGAGAGCGCTGAGGAGGTACAAGAATCCGGGATCGGAGTAAGTCCTGACGCCCTAATTCAGAGTTGGGAGTGGTTTCGCAGGTCGTCGTTGAAGAGTTTTCTGGTGATCGTATAATTATCTGGTTGTCGAAATTCAGTCAATACATCCTTCCCATGCGAAATGCAGCACTTTGATTGAATGAATAATTGGTACACATTGTACATTCCACATCACAGCTTTGGATATTCGTCCCGAAAAGAAAGCAAAGTGAATGAACCATTCAAAGGGCCAACTGGATCGAGCATCTCGTTAGTCAGTGCTTGGCGGATGCCAGCATCCGGCAGGACTCACCAAGGCAAGGTGTCCACCGACAACAGGCCGCGCCCTGAAGCCATTGTTATCACCGTTCAGAGTCTCGTACCAGTCACCAATCGGCGCAGTGTTTGCGCCCAAAGCCGCACTGGCATACGCGTACACCTTCGAGATCAAGAGGTCGCGGGTCTGCGTCGAGGTAGACTGCAACATCGCCGCGGTGAAGATCTGCCAGTCGGATTTGGTGTAGGTGTGACGGGTGTCGAGCGGGACGCCGAAAGAGTCTGGAGCGAGTATCAGCGCACGGAAATGGTGGCTAGCTGTGGTAGAACACACTTGCTACGGTTTGATACCAGGCGGACTCTGCGGGGGAAGCAATGAGTGAACGACCGGGGATATAGTAGAGAAGATACGCACGAATGCTGTAGATGTTCTGCGGGAACAGGTTGAACTTGACCAGCTTGTCGCCATACAGATTGTATGACAGTCCCCAGCTAAGACGAACATTAGTCAATTGAAGCTTGCAACGAGAATTGTGCAATACCTGGCACTATTTCCGTACTGGAAAAGTATAATCAGCATNGCTGCAAGATGATCGAGTAGATGGAGAGCCATACCGAAAGCGTCAANTGCTTCCCGTCGCTCGAAAGCGCAAAGTTCTGCCACTGCTGCACGTAGCTGGATGCGATCGACTAGTTGATATCAACTCGGGCTGTCAAGAAATCGCACCTCGCAAAAGAAGTCGNAAAACACGTACGCTGTAATTCTGGCTCTGCTGCGAATTGCCGAGGGTATTAGCGACATCGGCCATAGCGCGGATGCCGATGATGCCCTTGATGGCCAAGTTCGTCTGGTTAGCAAGACTGCCCGCGAAGTCGTCAGTGCTGATCTGGTTAGCGGGGATCAAGGCCTCGGCAATGAGGTATTGAGTCCATTGGTCGAGGAGCCCAGACTTCCGTGCGATGGCAACGTCAGTTGCAACAGCAGTCTCAGGGAGGGTAGACATACGTAGGTAGTGAGGAGGGAGTTGTCGTTGGAGCGCTGAGTGTATGAGAGCGTCATGATGAGCATGTTTCCGCTTTCTGAGGTAATTGTCAGTTTCAATCGTCCAGTACTGCGCTCTAAGCAAGCGTACCTTCCAAAGGCATCATTTCGTCCTTCCCTGTACTAGCGTTAGCCTAGAAAATAATACCGTTGCGGACGTTCACAGACCATCATTATGTCCAGTCGCCTGAGGATAGTGAGCACCTGTGATGAAGTTAGAGGGTGGCTACAGGAGACAAGGCGTGGTCATACCCATGTCATGAACGCTGTACTTGTTCGGGTACAACCCGGAAGCCTGGTATTCAAACAGTGGGCGCAGAAGGTACTTCCCCAAGGCCGGATTCGTGTACAAGAAAGCAGGCCAAGCAGGGAAGATCACATCGACCGTGTTCACGTTCTGTCCAGCCTCCGTCAGTTTACAATGAACAGCGCAAACATCCATTCTCTTACCCCATCACTCGAAATTTCTATGCACGGATCATAGCACATCAGTTACTTGCACGGACAGAGCTTCTAGAACGCCACCTGGCAGTCACCTTTCATGAACATCATCACGTCGCTCGTGTTCCATTGCCCATTGCTTCCCCTGGAGATAGTCAGCTCCGTGGCGCCGAAAGTCTGTCTAAGCGACAGGGCGACGATGGAGGCGTAGTCGGACGAGATCCTCGAGGCGTCGCTGTTCACTTTCGCGTCGAACTGCTGCGCGCGCTGCAGAGCACCAGCATAGTCTCCAATGAACGAAGCTATCTGTCGCACGCACGCACGCGAGATCAGAATCCATCAGCTGACTGGCAGACTCTCGACGTCGCAAGATGAGAAGCAGCCTGGACGACGCACCGCATCAGCGACAGACGCGAACCGGCTCCAGAAGTACAAGCTTCTGTTCTGCAACGTGTTGCCGGCGACGATGTACTGGATCGCAGGATCGCGGACGTGGCCGACGGCGAACACGACAGGCGCCGAGGCCTGCATTATGCTGCCGAGGTTGTGCGCGAAGGCGAAGACAGGCCAGTTGTTGGAGATTGCGCGGAAGCTCGTGTCTTTGGTGTTGGCAAGTTGCCCCGAGTTCACGAATTGGCTGCGGACGACGGTGTCTTGGCCGGTCTGGTAAGTCGCACTCGACGACTGAGATTATTTGGCGTGAGATGTTGTTACATGGCGATATGACTGGGGAGCGCAACTTACCGAGGAAGTCGAGTAGTACGCAGAACCCTCTGCTCCGATTCAGTAGCCAAATCACAAGTTAAGAGTGCGCGGATCTCACGTTGAATCCGATCGCTGTTCTCCGCGAAATTGCTCTGGCTCTGCAGCTGGACCTGGTGGGTGAGGATGTTACCAGTCGTCGTGGTCCAGTTCACCGTAGCGCTGGTATCGCCGAACACCCACTCCGCGCTGATGTCGGTATATACCTGCACAGAGTGGGCCTTCCCATCGTTAGATGCGACCGAGACGGCTAGGTAGGAGAACGGGAAGGACTGGTTGACCAAGGCATTGGGCTGCGAGCACGATGGTGTTAGGAATGCTTTTGCTTAATGGCACGGGGCATACCTCGATAGGGCTGAGGAATGTTGCCGTTATGTCCACGGGTCCTGCGGTCAAGACGAACGTGCTCTGCGTGGAGGTGAACTGTAAGAAGGATCCTATGTCAGACATGTGAAGAGAGATCGACTTATGGGGAAGGTCATCCTACCGCAACACTCGTCTGTACCGCCTTGTTGAAGGAAGCAGATATGGCGGGGGCACCAAGAAAGCTATAAGCAGTGCCGTCTACTTTGACGAAACCAGCCCAGCCCAGGGTCTACATGGTATCGGACATCGGGCTCAGCAATGGCATACTTCGGACAGAGTAGATTACTCACACTGCCGGTCCAGAAGGAAGGCCACGCATCATTGAGAGCGGTCCCAGTGCCCTGAGCGAGCCATGCCGACAAATACGGAGACCGGACGGCAAGAGGAATGGACGGTGGAGTGAACGGCGACGCGGTCCAAGACGCGGCCGTGCATGCTCCGACCAGTGCAGACACACCAGCGAGCGACATGAATAACCTCATCAAAGGAATGATCTTGCCACCTGTCCGAAGCTAAAACAAGAATATGAGGTGCGAAACACGTTCGCGGGTACTACAGCATCCCGCACTGCCAGTACCCAGGTTTTATACCCAACGGACGACGGAAAGAAGTCGTGAAGTAGGCCATCTGATGATAGATGTATATGAGATCCAGTGCACAGCGGTACCGCAGCTTGCGCACTCGCCGCCCACTCAGCGGAGGGCAAGGTGGGGATGAGTATCAATAGCACGGTGATGCCATATGCGTTGCCACAGGTGCCACAAGGTGCCGCTTCGGAAGCTCACCTGGTGACTTGAACAAGAGAAGAGCATGACCGCTGTGGTTCTTGGACGGGAACATTATGCATTCGAAAAGAACTCGAGCTAATATACAGGAGGTGGGTAACGAATGGCCTTGGAAGGTACGACTATCAGGCGACCGCGGCTTGCTAACCGTAGCATACTGCGGACCATGCGTACCCAGGACATGCAGATCACGTCCGTCGGGATTCCCAGATGCGTCACCAGTGCCCATCGATGTAAGCGAAACGAACGTCGGGGTGCAAATCCGGCAGAAAACACGTGGACCGTCGACACCTAGACCGAGTCTCATAGAGCCAAGATATTATAGGACCTGAGGATGAGGCCTGAGGACGTAGGTCAGATGATGTTCAGAACTCAAAAGGACAAAACAAAGGAGTCATAAATCGAGAAGCCTCAGTTACCGTTGTAGTAAACACTCATCACACAAAAGTCATAAAGACGAATTGCGTTCATACAGTGTGAATAAATTCGTGTCATCACCAGCGAAGAAAGAAAGACCCGAAACAAATGAAAAGGAAATGACACTCACGTTCAGAACATAGTTGCGGTGAAGACTTGGAAGAAAAAGACCATGGATGGAAGAGACTGAGAGGAGGGAATGAGGCTCACTGACCGCGACTGGCGCAATTTTCATACCCTGTTATTTGCGTCTGTTTGGGTTTATAGCATCGCGTAAGCGGTGTGACACGAGCACCTTGGACCTGGCCGCATTCGCCTCGCCATGTCCCGCTCTATCCTCCCTCGTAACAATGCAGCAGCGAACAGTAATTATATATACCAAAAGTACAAGGCGCGTGCTCGCTACTGGGCCACCGCCACATCGTTCTACTGCTGTGGGTCCTTGTGGGCGATACGAAGACAAGGAGTACCGGATTGGGAACAAGGGAACTGCTTGATTTGCTCGAGTCTGACGCCGTGCAACTTTGCCCTGGCTACGTCCTCTCGAGCTTATATACAGGCGTATCGCGCGATGGATCCCCCAGCACCTCAGCATCGCTCACTTTCAGCCCTCGCTCGCCCTCCTGCTCCAACCCGCTGAATTCCCGACTCGAACTGCACACCATATCCATATAATACTCCCGCATAGCAAGATGATGGGCTGCCCGAACTCCATCTCTCCATACTCCCTCTTCCCGACCGCACCCTCCGCACCCCACGCGTTCAGCCTGTTCGGGCAGTCGCCGCGCGAGACGCACGAGACGTACGAGGAGCTGCAGAGCGTCGTCCGCCAGTCGGGCGCGTACGGATCGCAGAGGAAGAGGGCTTCGAGCATGGGCTCGCTGAGGGGACTCAAGAAGTTCTTCACCGGCTTCTAATCGCCACACGCATTGCACAACACATCATACCCCACCATATCGCGCAACATACCCCCACCACGCGGAGCATATCTCACTACAAGCATATCCCGCCCACATTCCTTTTATTCCCGACATCTTGCACGCGTCCCTCGCACGAAGGAGAGATTATTTCTGGCCCGAGGGAGACGGCGGACCAGTAGAACATACCCAGAGACACCAGACGGGTGTGACATACGGACACATACTTATGGCCTTTACTTATTTCAGCATCTCATCACTCACATATGCATCCCTATCACACACTGTAGTACTTATACGTACTTGTACCAAACCTACATCCACTCTTTCCAGCATCTCGAGCAGATTGTGAACCAATGTATCCATTGCTTCCAGCGTCCCCAGTAGAAGAACCACATGATGTGATCCAGTAACACTGAACCGCCACTAAGTAGTAGACACCGAACCCACGTCCGCCGCCGAAACACATCAGTGCGCAACCCGCAACCCCGCCCTCAACGAATCCACCAACTCCCACTTATCCGTATCCCCATGCACATCGAACATATTGACCCCCAATATGCCCCTCTGATGCGCATACGACGCCTTGAGCCCCAAGCTCTGCGCGTCATCATACGTGACGACCTGCCCCGCGCCCGCCGAGCGCAGAAACGGCGTGTTCGAGCACCCGTCCCAGTACCTCGTGAAGCCGTTGCAGCCGTTGTACGCGCCGTGCGCGCCCTTGACGGGGCAGAGCACCCCCTGGCTCACCAGCGACCGGAACTGCAGCTGCCCGTCGCCTGCATTGCCGTCGTCGTTCAGAACCTGCTTGCTCGTGCGCGCCGGATCCTCCGGGAGCGTGCCGTTCGCAAAAGTGCCACTACCGTCGCCGCCGCCGCTAGCATCGGTATTGGTGCCGTTGCTGCTGTTTCCATTTCCGCTTCCATTGTCGTTACCGGCCCCACCATCAGAGTCAGAGGTGCTGCTGTCGTCGGCGGCCTGGCGGCCTCGGAGACGCATCGAACTGGATTTGGAGATGTATCCGTACGAGGGAACGCCCAGTACGAGCTTGCTAGGTGGAAACCCGGCGGCGGTCCACGCTCTTACGGCAGAGTCTGCACTAGCACCAGGCTGAGTGGAGTTGTGACAGGCATCGCTGAGCGGCGCATTGGGTCCTGGATTGGAAGACGCTTGACAAGGTTCGAGGTTAGTTGAGAGGACTCTGTGTGAGCGGAAGGGCTATATCGCTTACAGCCCCAGATGTCGTAGTTCATCATGAGCACCCAGTCGAGCACGTTGGCGAAGGGCGCGGCGTTGGTGAGCGGTTTGCCGTGCGCGTCGACAAAGGGCTGAGTCTGCACTGCGGCGCTGATGCGCGCGGTCGGGGGAAGCGTCGCCCGCAGCAGTTTAAGGAAGGCGAGGAAGTTGCTGGTGTCGCTCGGGTTGATGTTGTTTCCCGGATTGCCGTCCTGGCCAGGATATTCCCAGTCAATGTCGATGCCATCCAGGTTAAACTGTTTATACAGCGAGATAATATTGTTGACGAAGGTCTGTCGCGATTTCGCACTCGCAACGGCAAGCGAGAAATATCTGCGGGATATATTAGCGGAACAAAGAAGCGCAAATTGGCGAAGACCCACTTGCTGCCCGTCCATCCTCCGATGCTCAGCTTCACCTTCTTGCCCTTCGCGTGCGCCGCGGCTACCAAACGTCTGAGAAGATCCGGGCCAGCACTAGTGCCATCAAAACCCAGGCCGAATTTCTCGTTGGGGACGGCAAACGCAAAGTCGATCCAATCAAAGCGCGAGAAGTCTATCTTCTCCGGAGGGAATGCGTCAGCCACCCAGTCAGGGTAGTACGCCATGACGAACGGTCCCTGAAGAGGCTTTGCGGCCTGCTGTGGCAGGTTGGACGTGTGGTTGGAGAACAGCGGATCGTCGCCAACAGCGTTGGGATCGCCATCGTCCTGCGTCGTAATCACCGAGGAGTCGGCAGGAATCGGTGGGCTGGTCGGCAATGCATTCGGAGGCAGGAAGTATATTTGTGCCTCGTCCATCGATGCGGATGAGTGCCCGGAGACACGCGCGGTCCCAGCGTCGCCGCTGGCGGTGATGGTGGTCGTCCTTGTGACTACTGCCTCCTTGATCACAGTGGCTGTATGGGTATGTGTCGCTGTAGCCCCATCTCTCTTGGAGGGAGAGTCTGGTGGGTTCTGGACGTCGTGAGAAGGGCCAAAGGGAAAAGAAGGCACGCCAGGGAAGAGAGGAAAGAGACAGACTGCCAAGGGTAAAGACGGAAGCATGAATGATCGAAAGAGAGGCTAGATGACCGCCTGGGTATCTGGAGGTTGGTACGTTCCCTGAGATAGACGTGCACCAATGCATACCATGCCGCACAACACAAGCAAGTGGGGCTCAGACCGGAGGAGTCAGCGTGCGCAATTGGAATAACAACTGACAGTCAAAGGCCTAGGACGGACCTAGACTGAAAATCCGAATGCAAGAAGACCGAAACATGTGCTGTAATGAATAACGCAGATAAGTTGTTTCCTGTAGGGCCGGTCCGGAGGTAGGCAAGCGAGATACGAAGTTGCGGCGGAGGAGTGGCAACGCCGCAGCTGGTAGACCCGTAGGGCAGTTGGCCAAAAGGAGCTTGTAGTTTCCGCGGACATGGCGAGACGTTGCATCGGGCGAAAGTCAAATGTGACCTTGAATATGCGCAAGGGAATCACCAGCTGACTGCGAGTGAGCACGCTGCGCGAGAGAATCCGTGATATTGGATGACTTGAATCGGGAAATGGAAGGAGCGCTCAGCCTGCGTCGTGCTCGCGGAAAGGAGGATAGGATGACTATATATGTGGGAATCGACAGCAATGACTGTCAGGACGGGAGACTAGAGCAGGACTTGAAGCGTGCAGGGCGCTCGGATCGTAAGAAGAATATTCGTCGAGAGCACATTGGGACAGTAATTGACAGGAGTGAATATCGAGCAGCATGGACGCAGACATTCATGCCGCGCCAGAGGAGAACCCAGCCTGCGAAAAGAGCGCACCTGTCGAGCACGGAACCTGCCGCCACATGCTGCGCGGATCGAGCTGCCCTCAAGCACAGCCACTTCATATGCCCATCCTCGGGTCCCCACATCAATTTCCCTGCCGAGTCAGCAGCAACGCGAGTCTCGTCCCCGCCCGCACGTATGGGGAACAATGCAAGGGGAAACGGGAACAAGGAGAGAACAATGGTGTGAAAGACCCAAGGCGAGAAGCCGGGAGAGGCGCCAGCGCTACGATAGCCATTGTTCTTCATATGTGCGGCAGGCCGGGAGATTGGCGGACGGATGCTAGATCGCGACGGGTTTTATCTCCAGACGCTCACCGTCACACTCGTCCGACTATATAATATTTAGTATATATCATGGCCCTCCAGCTCCTCATTCCGCCCAGCAGAGCTCTCTCCCAAGCCCACCATGAACTTCCCTTCCCGTGCAGACTCTCCTCCTCCTCGTGTCCCGTCCCCTCAACTCCTCCCTACTCCCTTGCCTTCGCCCCCGCCTCTCCGCTCTCAACGTTCCCGTCAGCGCCTTGGCCTCGATGCCTCACCCAAAACCCCTCCCATCCCACCCACTCTCATTGGGTCCCCACTCCTCAAGAAGGGCATCTTCGCCCCTCGTGCTCGCACCCCTTCGGGACAGTTGAACATCGACCTCTGGTTAGACGGTGACGAGTTTGGCGCGCGCAAGGAGAGAAAGTCCGCCCCTACCACTCCCTCTACTCCCGGCCGCCAGCATATCCCCTCGAAAGGTCGCCATAGGCGTTCCGAGAGCATATCCGTATCCCCTTCCAATCGCTCCCCGCCTTCACCTCACGTGCGTTCGCGTTCACGCTCCCGCTCCCCCCCGCCGACTCCTCGTCGCGAACCTCCTCCTCCGGTTCCGCCCATCCCGTCTTTCTTCCTCAACGCGTCGGACAGGAAAGGCGTTCTGCAGCCCAAGGCCACCAACTGCGCCGAACCTCGCTATCCTCCTGGCCTCACACCACCCGCCGCGCCCAGCGCCGGAGGCAAGCGCGACGAAGCCATGACCTGTATGCGTTTCTTCTCCATCCACAACTCTCGCAGCGCGTCCCAGTAGAGGCCTGGCCGTTGTTCGCGCAAGTACCCAGAAGGACTGCGCCCTTGCAAAACCCAACTGCGCTGCTCGGACCCCCGAGCGCCATCATCAGCTCCCCTGCAGTTCGGATCACAAGCCGGTTGGCCCTGTCCTGGTTCCGCACCTCAACGGCGGGGACACCGTCCTCACCTGATCGCTTTTTCCAATTAATCATCGCCATTCGTTCCTTCATTCACGCGCATAGTTGATTGCATCTCTCCTCTCTCGGACCATCCTCCCGTGTTGTGACTGCTTACATTTATTTTCATGGACACTGTACGCATTGTACTTGTACCTGCTCTACTATAATACCACTCACTCATTCCTATTTCCCATTACTACTTAGCATCATCTGCTATCCACTCTTTACCTTAGCGCTACGTATACGGGTCATCCACATCATCCGTTAATTCGCATCCGCCGTTCTGTCATGTCTTTACCTCCTGCTGTCTTACTCTGCCCGTGCAGTGTCCTCCGTAATCGTGACCGACGAACCTCACAGCTACGCTACCCTGCGTGTAAATAATGATTGTTGCAGCTGCTGCGCATAGCCCATCGCTCCATAACCCCATCCAGATCATGCTTTAGGCGATGACACCTAAATTGATGGCAGGCCTCCAACTCCAGCTCACTGACACGATCTCCACCTCCGGGGCCTCGAAAGCCGCGTCGGCCCATCACGCAGGGCGAGAATTAGGCCTTGTGAATCATGATCTCTACTGACGACGGCACAGCTTCAGCGCTCCCGTTTCAAGTTCCAGGAGCCTTTGTAAATTGCGCACGAGTTTCAAATGCAAGGCGCACTGGCAGTCGCAGGGAACTCGGAATTCGGGGGCAGACGAGCAAATGCAATGATGTGAACAATTTTATTCAGACGTACAACCGGTCCAAGGGCCCGAGTGACAGACGAGTCTGCATCGTCGATGCGCCGTGCGTGATGCACAGTGATATATGCTCGCCCTTCACGAGTAGTGGCAGCCAGCCCGATACATGACGTACGATGCACGATGCATGATGCATGATGCACGATGACACGAACAGTCGGATTGACGTAGCAGCACATACGTGCGCAGATCGCTGGCGCCGATGCATGCATGTACGCGGCGCCAGCAGAGCACACGGTACACGACAGTACACCCGTGCCAGGTCCTGGATCGGCCCTAGCTGACTTCACTTGGCAATATTGACACGGAACCATTTCTCAGTGACATCGTATTGGAATTGACCGGTGAACAAAGCGCCGAATTAAGAGCTCGAGTTCGGAGTCCGAGTGACGAGAGATGGACAGAGCGAAGACGAAGGCGAAGAGGAAGACGAGGGTTCCGACCCGGCTCGCGGACTCGCGGAGGACGTCCAACTTCGTAATCGTACTCGCAACCGTGACCGGGTTGCCAGCGGTTGCCTCTCGCGACTGCGCAGTGACAATGAACAATGCGCCTCGGAGATGACGCACAGCGAGAAACCCCGGCGAAGGCATCGACGATGCGGATGGGGCCCCCGAGTCGGTGAAACACGAGCCCCGTCCTGGAAGGCGGTCATCGGCACGGTCAACGTGCCCGGGACGAGCGATGTGGGTTAACGAAAAGATGACTCACCGAAGGCTGCGCTCGCTCTATATACGCACGTTACGGTATACCGTATACGAGAGCACATTGATCACCGGGGGTGGATTCTGCGGGCAGGTTAGACGCCGATACACGGAGGAGTTAGACTGACAGCGCGGAGTGACAGTTGGCGTTGAATATTGAATTTGAATGTCTCCACAGGTGCGATGCAGGGCTGAGGAACGCTCGACATTCGGCGAGGATGGATGGGACGTCCATTAGACGCTCAGTTGACCATGGGGCAGACTTGCGGAGAGGAGAACGAGTGCGCGGCCGTGTGCGTGTGTAATACAACCAAAATGTAATACCATGGGTTGAGAAGAGACGCGAGGATGTACAATTTGCAGAACAGCAGAGCAGAGATGTCACAAGGAACAGCTATAAATACAGACTGGATATGCAGAGAAAATGCGAGGTGCGTTAGCTAATGCTACAGAAAATGCGGATTGCAGAGAGGGGTGCCCGTACCGGATACACTAATTCAGCCATGGCAGGATTGCTAAGTCCGTCCGTCCGTAGATTGGCGACAGGTGTCTATCGCTACCAATGCGGATGAGATGTCAAGAAAGATGTCCAAGCCCCATCCTTTCGGCCAACGTCCGGTCACCACTATACCCACCACCACCTCCGCCGCCACCAGTACTACCACCATTACCGCCGCCTCCACCGCCACTGCCACCTCCACTTCCTCCACCGCCACTACCACCGCCACCACCACCACCAGACCCACTGCCTCTGCTCTTTCGACCATGGCCATGGCCACCATACCTGCGTGATGTCCTTTCGCGATCCCTGTCGCGATTTCGTTCCCTGTCTCGATCACGGTCCCGTGCATGGTCCCGGCCGCGATCCCGATCGCGGGGTGCAGGCGAGCGTGGCCGCGCCCGCTGGTCGTCGTCGGTCTCCATCTTCACGCC
>SEOQ01000182.1:0-39706 GCA_004679275.1 Dentipellis fragilis
AGAAGTTCGCGCCCTACATCAACGCCTTCCTGCCCTTCCTGCACCCCGCGCTCAAGGCGTACGAAGATACCCAGCTATGCACCGTCGCGGTCGGCATCATCGGCGACATCACACGCGCGCTCGGCGACCAGAGCGCACCGTACGCGGAGGCGTTCGTCGGCGTGCTCCTCGAGAACCTGTCGAGCGACGTGCTGAACCGCAACGTCAAGATCTCGATCTTGTCGTGCTTCGGTGATATTGCGCTCGCTGTTGGCCCGGCATTTGAGCCGTACCTGGAGACATCGATGACGGTGCTCAGGCAGGCGGCGGCGTTGCAGCCGAATCCTGTGCGTTGGCTTTTGCTTTTTGTGGTGGGATTGGTGGCTGACTGGTGACTTGGGGTGTGCAGCTGGACTTTGACTCGATTGATTATATCGCCATGCTGCGCGAGGGCATCCTCGAGGCGCACACCGGCATCATCACCGGCTTCAAAAATACCGAGAAGGGTACGCATCTGGCACCTTCTGCGTCATGCCTATTCTAACTGCCGCGTGTCGTGTGTAGTGCAACTGCTGCTGCCGTACGTCCCGACGATCCTCGAGCTGGCGCAGATCGTGCTTGCGGACGAGAACAGCAGCGAGGCGTCGGAGAAGCTCGCGTACGGCGTGATCGGCGANCTCGCGGACGCGTTCCCGAACGGGCAGATTAAGCAGCATTTGCTGGCGGAGTGGATCGCGAGCGCGCTGAGCTCGAGGCAGCGCTACTCGTCGGATACGAAGCGGACGCTGCGGTGGGCGCGCGAGGTGCGTTCTTTCACTCATCTTCGTAATGGGGCTGGGCATGGGCTGACGCACGGTGTGGTGTAGATGGTCAAGCGCGCGACGGCGTAGATGGATTTGGTTCGCCCCGCTTGTGCTTGTCATCTGTGTTTTTGTTTCCCTTTTTTCTTTTTCTGTTTCTTTTCTCTTTGAACTTGCTTTCTGCGCCTTTTGTCTTTTCTTGTGCTTTCAGCTTCAGCTTCATCTCATGACACGACCACCCGATATCAGAACCGCGTGCCCGCTCTCTCGTTCCCTTTACATTTTACACTTGTTTTCCGTTCCTGTTTTTAGTCACTCATCGCATCACGCACCCCGCACGCACGCACGCACGCACGCACGCAACAACGCCATCTGAAGGAGGCACATTATCTCACGTATGCATATGCATTGTCATAGGTCATCAGTAGTCAGTAGTATCGAGTATCGCAGAAGAAGAAGAGTATCATAGCGCCAAGTAGTACGCCCGTGTAGCAGCAGAAGAAGTAGAATTGGCCGGAATTTATACGTATACACATACATGTTACAGGTTACAGGTTACAGGTTACATTTACACGGCCCAGTACCCACTGTACCCAGTGCCAGCGCGCGGATGCGGATACAGGGTTCAGTACAGTACAGTATTACATACCGGAGTACTTGGGATCCGGAGCTTGGTCTCCGGACTCCAGACTCCAGATCCGATTCAGAGGTTTCATTTTTTTTGTTCACTTTTTTTTGTTTCGTTTCTTTTGCGATTCAATGATATGCTTTTCATCCCCTCTCTCATCTCCCCTTGCTCTCGCTTTCATGATCTTCGCCCCTTGCTTCTGCTTCCGCTTCTGTTCTTGTTCCTCCCTCCTGCTGCTGTCGTTGTCGTTATCGATTCTAGGCTTTCGTTTCAATTTTTACTTGGCTTGAGGTGGTCTAGCTGGGGTATGTATTAATACTCTGCCGCTGAGCGGGTGCGCTTCCGGTTCTGGGTTTTTGGATAGGTTTGCGCGGGTGTTTGTATCGATATAGCGCTCATACGGTTCAGATGTACGAGTACGTATATGTCACGGTCTGATTCTTCCTTCAGCTTCCTTCTCTAATCTAATGCTACGGCTTGTGCTTGTGCCGGCCGCGGTACTGTGAGTACATCCCGATATCTTGATTGCAGATCTTCAACAAAGGACACAAGCCTCTCAAGCCCGAGCCCGAGTCTAGGTTTCGATCGGGGGCCCGGCGGGATGTCCCCGTTGCGGAAAGGTCCCATCTTTGCCCGACGGCGACGTCATGACTGGCCTTTTGCAGTGCACGCACGGACGCGTTTCTTTCAAATTCTCACCTTGCGCAGCGGCGTCGGCTCGGGTGGTGTCGGATGGGCAGGCCGAGCACCTTGGTCTTTGGCCCTTTGCCCTTGGTTCTTCCTGACGTCCAGCCCAGCCTTGACCGTGTCAATGGCCTGCTGGCAGAGAATTCGAAGTCCCACTGGCCCTGGCAGGCTCACACCGCACGGAGCTTGGAACAATGGAAGGCCCTAGGAGGCCTAGGAGCCTCCATTACGTGCGCTTCGAGCAATTGCATTCTGCCAGCTGGCGCTGTCCTATCCTTGGCCATGGTCTGTCCTTCGATCCACGATAGGCCACGATCCACGATCCACGCGCGGCCGGCCCCTGAACATGCATCGGGGTCCCCATGGCTACCTTCGGGCCTCAGAACGTTTCTTCCGGACAAACCTTTGCAGAGCGCGACCGCGCGACCGTATGCATGGCACGGCGCGCTGGATGGTGTGGGTGTGGACTACACTGTGCATGGCTCGGTTACATATAAGTATGTCATCGAGGCCGACGGTGGGAGGCCAGCGCAGCGCCAAGTTTGCTATAGTGCCTCCGACGCTCCGACCCGCCTCAAAGCTACTGCGACCGCACCAGAGCGACCTACCGCCGCGGCCACGTAGCTTCCGAGGCCGACTCTGCGCACCACATCTACCCTAGGCCTCCAGGCTCCAGCGCAGCCGTCTGCACCTCCCCACTGCACCTTCACTTACACCGTCACTGACGTCGACGTCGGTACGAACGACAACAACTGTTTATGTGCCCCATGCTGATCAGATCTGCAGATCCAACTACACTGTCCACCGTGACCTCACATTAGACGCCCGAGAGCCGCAGCGACAATTTCAATGTCGATCTTTCCCGGCCTCAATGAGGACTGTGCCGCCCTCATCCTCGACTGTCTAGACACGCCCTCGCTTCTCTCCATATCGGCCACCTCCCGCACGGCGCTGCTGCCCGCGCGCGTACGCCTCGTGCGCGACGTGCGGCTGCTCTGCGACGAGCGCGCGCTGTCCTTCCTGCACTTCGTGCTCGCGCACGCGATCACCCTACCCTCAGCCCTCGGCGGCGTCGTCGCCCTCCATGCTCACCCTACACACCAGCCCATAATGGTCGCTCACCCACTCCCCATCCGCCGTCTTCAGTCCCTGTCCGATAATCCACGGTCCCGAAATCTCGAACGCGCTCCCCGGCCGATACAGAAACTTGTCCAGCCGCCCCGGCGCGTGCTGCACGTCCGTCTTGCGGCGCGACTGGAACCCCCACGTCGCGCCATACCCCCTCGATCGCGCCGGAACGTCGTCCCACGCGTCCCGCAGCCTATTCCGGCGCACGTGCGTCTCGTCCGCCGGCGCGATCGCGTTCATGTCCCCGCCCGCGACCGCGCCCACGACCTGGTGGTCATGCAGCCACCTCGCGAGCGTCCACAGCTGCTGCGCGCGCTGCTCCGTGCCCGCCTCCAGCGACTCGAGATGCGTGTTGACGATGCGCAGCGCGCGCGCCTGCTTCGTCGGCCCCGCGCCGACGCCCACCAGCACGTCCGTAATCAGCGCCGTGCGCTGCATCCGCGAGCCCCCGTACGCCACCGACAGCCCGCGCGCCACGCGGATGTTGCGCGACACGAGCGTCACGGCGCCGTACGTCGCGCCTGGCGGCCAGAAGCCCGGGCTCGGCGGCAACACGTAGAACTGCGCGCACACCCACGGGTGCGCCAGGAGCGCGGCGAACGCAGCGTGCGCGACCTCTTGCAGTAGCACCGCGCACGGGCGCGGCATGGTGCCCTCGGGGCACTTGAAGATCTCCCCTTGCAGGAAGTTGAGTGCGCACCAGAGCCGCCCGGGTGCATCTGACCAGCTCATGTCGACGTTCCAGGTGACGAGGCCGATGTGGTTCGGGAGCTCTTCTATGCGCAGCTGCTTGGGCTTCGACGGGCCGTTCGTCCAGCATCGCTGGGTGTACGAGTAGCGGATGTACGGCAGGGGGACGACTGTGTCTTGCAGTGGGTTCTGGGGCGGCGACATGTTGCGGGTGCGGAGAGAGGCGAATGGGTGGAGGCAGGCTGCCCCCACCCGCCTGATAAGCCCTGCGTATAGATGAGTTTCGAGCCCCGAGCCCCGATACTCAGTTTGCCCTGAGCCACGTACGTTTGGTCCACAGGAGGACGGGATGGGGACGCGATAATCGTCTGCGGATGCGCATATGTGACTCGATCGGATGGACGATAGCGGCAGGCGCTGAGCTCCTCTAGCTATTTGACTTGTTCACCTATATATCAGGGCTGTGTGCCCCATGTATCCCCCGACTAGAATCCGAACGCGGTGCGAAGTGCAAAACGTGAGTTTAGGTTGGTTCTTCTCATACATAAATACGACTGCTATGAGGACATGTATCAACCACAGCAGGTGCACAGGCGCTCCTCGGCCTCGTGTCGAACCCTGCACCAGCATCCGCATCCGCGCCCGCATCCACGCATTGATCAAGAGATCCGTCCACGTTCCCACCACCTAATTAGGTGCCAACTACGTAGTGCGCACCAGCAGCCAATCAGAATCAGAGCTCCTCCGTCGCGCGCTCGAACGCCTCCGCGGCCTCCTCGACCTTTTCGGCGGTGAACGCGGCGAGGACGTTCGCCTTGACCTTGATCTCGTCGAGCTTGGCGGGCGAGAGCGTGCGCTTCTTGATGATGGAGGCAAGTCTAGAAAGGCCGATAGGCCCTTGTCAGCGTCATGTGCAGCGAAGGCAGGAATGGGGCAACATGAAGCAGTAGGCACGCCAAAAAGTGCTGGCCGCCGCGCTCCGCGGAGCGCACGCGCGATAAGAGCGTGCAGAAAGGCAAAAGCATAACTGCATGGGAAAGGTATATGACGTACCGCTTGCTCTCCTTCTCGACGTAGTCCTCCGTGCCGTTCACGACCTTCTCCATGACCCGCACGTAGTGCTTCGCCAGCGGGCCGACGGACACAGCGAGCTCCTTCGCCTCGGCGAACACGGCGTCGCGGGCGGCGCCAGAGGAGACGAAGAACCTGTTGGCGAGGTCGTCGAGCTCCTCGGTGCGGCCGGCCTTGTCGTTCAGGCCGCCGCCGACGGCGCGCTGGGTGCCGCACCTGTCGTTCAGGAACTTGACGAGGGCCTCTTCGGTGCGCTCGCCCTCGTAGTCGTAGCCGTCATCGCTGCCCTGGGGGAAGAACTTGATCGTGGGGAAGGACTGGATGCCGTACTTGAGCGCAAGCGGGCGGTTGGCCTCAGCGTCTCCGTCAACGTTAGCGACGATGCACTATGTTAGGATTGTTAGGTGAGTGGATCACACGATACAGAACGATACTTACGTTTGTTTCTGGGAGGAAGGTCTTGGCAACTTGAATAAAGTCAGTTTGTTACTTTCATCATTAGACGCTGAAGCACTGTACCATCTTCGTAGATAGGCTTCAACCGCTTGCAGTGGCCGCACCATGGGGCCTGCAAAGAGTGGTCAACTCCTGGAAACTGAACATAGGCACAGTACTTACAGTGAAGGTAACAATCGTGTCGTGGTCCGGGTTCTATGGGGGTCTCAACATCCGGATTCTCAGCCACACAGTCGATACGACATACCGTAACAACCTCGTCGAAGGTGTGGATATCGAGGATAACAGTAGCAGGCGGAGGCGGAGGCTTGATGTTCGACTTCACACCAGACTTGCTCGTGATGCTGGAGGAGACCGTCATTCCATACTCTGTCATACGATGGTACCGAGGCTACTCACAAGTTAGCGAGGTCGGTAAGCTCGCGTCCTCCTTCGTAAGGAGTCGCCTCGCCGTTAGCATCGAACCATTTCAATGCTAGCGTCATTTCACACGCATGAGCATTGGTCTCCAAGGCAGTTGGAGCATTGACATACTGGGGAAGCCGGTAACGCCGTACTTCGAGCCCAAAGGCTTGCCAACACCGTCGGCGTCTATTTTTGCTACGACAACCTTGTCCTTCTTGTGAGCAAAGGCATCTGCGAGTTGCTCGTACGTGGGTGCGAGGTTCTGCAAATGAGAGATTAGTAAGACCTTTCTCCGACAAAACGCTGCGCACACGTACCTTGCAGTGACCACTGCACGTCAGACACAACCGAACCGTTAGCTAGTCGATCTTATACCCTTTACCATGAATACATACCACCACGGAGCGAAGCTAAGAGGTGAGAAACCAGTGAGAACAAGCACACCACCCAAACTTCGAAACACACGCACAATTCGACAAGACCAGGCGTGCCCTTGCCAATGACCTCATCAAAGTTATCGGGAGTCAACTCGACAACATTGGACGCAAACGCGCCGCCGAGGACGACGAGGGAAAGGAAAGCCGACCTGAAGAACATGGTGGTCGGAGGAGAGGAGGAAAGTAAGCACTGACGTGGAACCCGACGCGTCTCAATAAAGGGCCCGACACACCGGCGGCGGTGCACGCGTGACCGGAAGAATCCATCCCCGAGGCGTGGGCCGATTCAAGTGTGTGTTCCGAACCCGTCTCAGGCTCACCAATCCTCGCTGTGCGGTTTCGGTATGTTTTCCGACACATGGGTAGCACTCTCAGTAAGTGATTCTGCGCCCATGGGATCCGCTCAATTTTTTGTCGCGTCTCTTAGAAGCGTGAGTACATTGGCTGGTCTGAAAATGGCGGATATTCACACAAGGACATGCAACCGTTCATCATCCTCACCGCATGAGAAATCTCACATTCCCCCCCTTAGTCATCTTATAGGTAAATTCCATTTTATAGTCCAATGATTAGTGTGCAGCAGCTCGAAACAAGTAAGCTATGAAAAAAAATGTCCATCGTGAGTACCGCCAGCAGTACGAATATTCATGAGTGCAGTTCCGGATATCAAAGATATCGTCAGTGTAACATGGCAGATTGCATACTATAGCCGGCGGCTATACAGCGCAAGGGAATGACGGGGTGGAGTCTGAGATGAGTTTACTCTGGCCGTCCTTCAGGGACTGAATTTCTACGGAGGAAGTGTCGTTCGCTAGCGTGTACGGTGAATGGCGCAAGAGGAAGCCAGGGTGCAAGACGTTCAACGTAACCATGGCCAGAACAATCACGGCTCCGTCAAATATGTCTAATGAGTGTATGATCAGCCATCTTGTAGACAACTATCGAGTATGAAAATACGCACTGAACCATATCTCCGTCGTGATGATTTTGCCTTGAAACCCGTCGACGAGCTCAACCGTCCTGTAGATAGATCTAAAATGCCACTAGTCAGTCACAGGAACAGTAAAAATATGTATCACATTACCGGATGATGATGAATACACCCATGATACCCAAGCACATAACCATGAGCCTCAGGCACGGGTTCCTCTTCGCCTCCGCGGTCTTCCTGCTCTGTCGAGCGTCGACGGCTATGTCGCGGGCAGGCTTGTCCGAGGAGACACGCAGGAAGAACTCTATGGCCAGGACGGTGTAGACGGCGATGGTAACTGTAAGACATCTACATCAGCCCTCGGCGTACAGCGGGCGGACAATTGGTCAAATGAATACTCACACATCTGGAAGACGATACCAATAAGCATAATATGACCGCCCTGTGTACACCAAATGATGAGTAAAGGCCATCGAGACATCGGTTGGAAAAGACAGACGTCATCTGGATTTCCGGACCGTCGGCTGCGATTGATGCTTCAGCGCCGCCGACGGCTTGCACGGTCAAGGAGACCAAATCCTGAGGTACGATTTGAACTAGCTATCGGGGACGAAAAGCGGTGAAGGTACGCACGCAAGATAAGAATGCCCACTTGTCTATAAATATTCAGCTTTCAGCACGGATCAACCGTAGGAAGGCGAAGGAAAATGGCGCACAAATTCTAGGAGACAAACGGCTGTATTGCGGGCCAAGCTGAAGAATAAGTTCCTCGAGGATCAGGAAATTGGTCGCAATCAATGGCGTCGGCGCTATGATAGTGGTCGTCATCCTGCGTGGCAGTATCATGAGCGAGGCAAACTACGTGAAGAGGGCGTGGAAACGACTTACTGCATGATGTAAGGGCTGAGGATCAGCGGCTGGATACTTGACCATGTCCTGGCTGCCCAACCCGTAAGCTCCAAGATACCACACACGACGGCGCTCGGGATGAGCCACCAAATTTTGAAGTATATGGCTTGGGCGAGGTGGAGTGCTAAAGCGCAGAGGACTGGCGTCAGAGTTGCGAAGGCAAGAAATGATGGACAATTGCACACCGGTAGATACACCAAATAAACCAAGGAACATGATACATATCCATTCTGTGGGGACATAGCCATAGTCAGACTGGCTAGCCAGTGACTCTTCTGCCGACGTCGAATTATGACCTGCCCATGGATTCATTTCCATCCAAAAATAATAGTATCCGGAAGACGACTTACCCATCGGGTGGATTCTAAGCAGAGAACGAAAGGGAAAAGGGATGGTCGGAAACGAATCTAGGTGAGAGGTACTGCTGCTGCACTTCTGCCGTACCCAGTCCCTGCTACGCCCCGATTTTATACGACTGCGCAACTCGCCACTTGGCAGATAGCAAAACATGCGGCCAAACGCGAGCCCGAATACCATGTTCACCACCCACGATGCACTCATTCCATGTAGAGGATGCGCGATGCGCAGTTGGAGGCGACCCTTGCTGTGTTGCGGCTGATCCGCGAATCCAGCGAAAGCATTCGATTGATGTGCCCTGCGTGCCCCGGACTCATCGAGGGAAGTGCCCTACTGCGGCGTTGTGAACCTGTTACCCAGACGCCTGTGGCGATAATCCAATTGCGCATACCTCCTTGTCACTGGCCAGAGGCGTCTGTCGGCAGCAGTTTGGATAGAGCCGCGGACGTCAATCGAACATCCGCGCTGTGAAGACGATCGGCAAGCGCCGCAATACGAGCATCGCATGAGTAACATCAAAGCAATAGGACAGAAATAGTGTACACACTATAGAGGTGTGTCTGAATCCATGACGGTATGTGTTGAAACGTTGAACGTTTGGGAGAGCATTCTTGGCGCGCCAACCGCGTCGCGCACCTGTGCGTGGATAGCGATCAAGAGCATCAAACTCAAGAGGACCGCAAACCAACACAAGGATGGTCCATGTCCAGCCAACTACCCACGAGAACCCATAAAAAATCCAGCAGACAATGCACAACAATACTGTATATCGGCCAAGTTCCCTGGCACACATCACTACACGAATAATACATCCAATGCACGATCAGAGGGATATTACGGACGAGAAAGAATCCAGAATAAAAAGATAGGGAACGGAATGGAGGCGACGCAAACACAAGCCCAAGTAGAAGACGATGACAAAGAAAGGGTGACGGGGAAGAGTGATCAACGAGACTAAGGATGGTACAGCGTCTTGGAAGATGGAGTCACCGGCGCGCCCGCTGGCTAGTAGATGAAGGGATAAAGGAGTGTAAGAGAGGCTGCGAAGCGTGCCAGTGCATTCCGCGGGTAACTGAAAAAAGGGGTAACGGGGTCTACACTTAGAGACAGGTAACATGACGAGCAAGGCAGCGTCGACGAATAAAAGAAAGGCATAAAAAGGGGAAATGGACAAGAAAGAGACTGTAGGGTGGGCGCATCTGAGTCAAGGCAGGAGGAAGCGAGGTAGCGCCGGGAGAGACTGGACATTTAACGCTTGGCGAAGACCTTCTTGAGCAGACCCAGGACTTTGGGCACATTCAATTGGACGTACTCCAAGTCCAGCAGATGCTTGTTGTCTTTTTGCTGCAGCCAAAGATAAATATCAACAGTGCTATATACGAGTGTGAAGAGGAAACCAACCTTCTCTAATAGATCATCGATCTTGAGATCCATCTCAAGGATAGCCTTCTCACGGCCCTTGTAGTGCAAGGCAATGATGAAAGTCCCAGGCGTTGGCGAGGTGATGTTGAAATAGATGTTCGGACGCCTGGCAAGCACATTAGATCGGACGCACGCGTATAGTGACATAAATTTAGGCACGCACCTATTATCCGGAACATTGCTTTCAACAATGATGCCCTCCTTCTCCAACTGCGCGTGCGTGAAGCGGTAGGGGCCAAGCACAGTCGCCTTTGCAGGCTTCTTCTCCTTGCCACCAACTGTGACTACACCGACACCGGTCGATGCGCCCTTGTCTTTCGAGGCCGTCAAACGTACGTTCTGGAGGTACGCCTTGTATTGCTCGAGCTGCGAGCGCATATAGTTGTTGTGGTCGCAGATGGTCTTGTAGACGGCCTCGAGCGACTTCGTCTCAAGAAGAACCTTCTCGCGCAGATTGCCAAGGTGAACGAGCTCAGCGCCGACCTCCTCCTGCATGAGCTTGTACCCATCCACCCGCTCGACGATCTTGAGTTCCTCAAGCTCGCGCAACATCTCCTTGACCTTGATACCTTTTCGCACGAGTGTCGAATCCTTGGTTGTCGCAGCACGCTCGGCAATGGCAGCAAGGTTGTATGGTCGCTTCTCCGCGGCGTGCGGCAGCGACCGAATCAATTGAACGAAGATTGACTTGGTCTCCATGTAAAGCATGTCGCTGGAGGATACAGTATCAGCGAAGGCGCTTTGGATATCTTGCACCGGCGTCTCCCATCGACTGTAGAGCTTGAGCTCGATTGTTCGGTTCTCCTTTCGGGGAACCTGGGGCGGTGCTGGGCCTAGCTCATCTGTCAGAATGCGCAGGTGTTGTTTGTCGTTGGGGGACTGTCAAGAAGTTCAGTTACTAAAGAGAGAGGAGCAATAGGCGAGACATACTAGAGTCTCGATATGCTGCAGAATCAGAGAGTGCGTGTTGTACAATTCGTTGAGTGTAATGTGAATCATGAGGTCTTTCTTGGAAAGTGCCATGTATTGGTCCATCTGGCGGAACGCGCGTTTAGAAACGGAAAAGTAGACGGGTTGTTTTATACGTACCTCAAGAGTCTCGTAGAAGTCGCCGACTTCGCAAAGGTTGTTGAGGAACTGGTTGATGCGTGCCTTGTTGTTCTCAACGAATGGATTGAGTGTCATCATGTATGCCTCTTTGGCATAAGAGGGCTTATTAGCCAAGTTCTGGAGCATTTTGGCAATCTGCAGCGTAGTTAGTATCACATAATTACATTTGGCATGGGCAGCACAGCATACCAAGGTCAACGTCCGCCGTGGGTGCTTAGCCGGAACACCTTCCACAAGCATATATGCCTGTGGCGTCACGATGGCGGGATTGATGAAGCGCAGGAAAAAGAATCCACCGATAAGAGAGCAAATAGCATAGTCGGTGGCCTCAGGGTATTTCCTCTGCAGACAGAAAGACGAGTCTTCAGTGAACCATAAAAGCAAGAGGATGATAAGAACGTACCCGTGTGAGACTCCGAATCTGCTTGCAAATCCATCGTATACCGTATGGGACGCTCTCCATGCTATCAATAATGGTAACCAGGAAGCTGTTGGCTATCTCCATTAGCATTGTGAGTCGCGGCGCGATGATTGCTTGAACGTCAGGATTCGAAGCTGCTGTTTCAGGTGCCACTCCCCGCGGAAGATTCTCCGGCAACGAGCCTGTCTCCTCCTCGATCTGATTGATCATTTGCTCGTATACCTGATGGAAACTGTCAACGCCAGCCGGCCCTCGAGACATTGGAGACATACTTTGACAGGGTTTATCTCGAGGTTGAGGTCCTTGTGCTCGATGAGACTGTTGATCCGCTCAGCCAGGACGCTCTTCAAGTAGCTTTGACCGGGACCACGACGAGTGTATGTTGTCATCATTCGTGAGACGGGGGTGTTTGCGCGGAGTAGTGAGCCGAATTCGGTGGCGGTGTCGAATTGGGCAGATAGCACTGATTGGAACATGGTGAGAAGGAGATGCTCTTCTCTGCTCTCGTATTGGTTTCCGTAGAGGGTAAACATGACTGTTTGGAGGAGGGTATCAATCTCGGAAAGGCTGACGAGGCGGCACAGGGCGGCGACATGGCGTGGCTCCGACTGCAGCAAAAAGAACAAATTTGAGTACTGCTGCAGCTTGCGTTCGTCGGGGTAGTGGCCTTCCGTCGGGTCGACCTCTTCGAGATGCTTCTCCACCTCGCGTTGCTAGGAAGATCTGAGATACGCGCACTGCAAACATGGCACACGAGATAACGCACCTCGTCAAGAGCCATACGATTCTGAATGAGGAGCGCTATCCGCGAATCCAGGTAACGAACATCCCGCTCCAGGACGAAGTTCTTTTTTGACTGCGCAGAGATGCGGGATTTAAGGTCACGGAGACGCTTTTGCGCTGGGAACAAGGACAAACGCGAGTCAGGAGCCAGGGATAAAAGAGACGGCGTGGGACGCACCTTTGGCAAGATCATCCTCAACCTCAACATCCTGCTCGGCGGCCATACTGAACAGGGCGGTAACGCTGTACCGGTTGGTGTTGCGGTTGGTGAGCCGCCTGGAAGACATGGCGCCCGGAGAGGAAGGGGATTCGGAGAAGGCAGACATGGCGGGAATAGCGGGAATTATAGATAGTGGCGACTGAGAGGGAGAGGGGAGGCAGAGACCAAAGCTGCAGGCTGGAGGAGGATGTAGAACGGGAGACCCGCGCTTTCAAAGAGCGGGTCGGGAGGAGAGAAAGACGAGAGGCGGGAACAAGGAGAGTGGCTGGTCTGTTCGACCGTCTGTTCGACCTCGGACTCTTCCATCCGTCGCCACCGCCACCAGTCCTCCTTTCTCGTTGCCATCACATCCCTCCGCAGCTCCATCGCCACCCATCGTTGCCTGCTTTTTCATGCTCTCTCTTCAGCAACCCAGCATGCATATGGAATTATCTGACGCCCCTACACCCACGGCGCCCATCCACAATATGTTGCCCAAGGCATTCTCGTCTGTCTGGTTGTCCGGCGCGTGCGCGGTTTGTGCCAAAGGACTTGCGTGCCTCCGACTCGTTTACGTTTCTCATCCCGACCCATCACTATCTCTGAACTATCAGAAACACAGATGTCTTCGAATCGGGCGCGGACCTAGTAACACCTTCGGGTCACCTGTATACGGAGCTACAGCAGAAGCAACAGTAACACTCTGGTCTCGCTTATCTGCGGAAGTGTTGCGCTCAGAGAGCACGGCTTGCTGCTTAGCATACATGATGCTGAGCTCGGGATATTCACACTTCTGCGTCGGTCGAGGTACATGCCGATCCTATGCATCTGTTATGCTTACTTTCCGTTATATATAGCAATAGAGCTGCGTGAATCACTCTTGTGTGTAGAACTAGTCGTCATCCTCGAACACCCCGCGAGGAGCAATTGAAGGGGAAATGCAGTACCGTGGATACCGTTGAACCCGCTATAATGGGCGTTATGAGCTCTGTAGATGGTATGATCGTCCATCCCTCTGACAGTGTGCATAAACCCACTTCGAGCTGTAACGGCTTGCACTCGGTGTATTCAATCGATATCACATCGCAATGCACACGTCGCAGACCCTAGCCGCTGGTCCAGAGACCTCCTTGTGTTCTCAAACCACTGTCTGACAGTGCCGCATCATACCGCGTCCCCTCATCGCAGATTCGGAGCATCATCGCATGCCACATCTGCATACAAATGCCTGCAGGAGGCCTGCAGGCTGATGCTGTTGGCGTGTCGCAATAGCGCCTGTCGTCGTGGGTCCCTTTCATATTACTATTAGAAGTCAGAAAACTCACGAGCATGCGCTTACTCGCTATTTTACGTGCCGTCGAAGGTGGACCACCCCCCACGGCTTATTGCCACTTGGCTAGTGAGCCACTCACGCACACCACCTGCACGTTGGGCCGCTATAAGCACATGGTCATATTAATCTAGGGTACCGGTGTGGTTTAATTGCTACAGATTACATATGGAAAAGGAATAGATGAGTGTAGCGTAAGGAGAAAAGTAGAGCATAGTACATGGTGTCGACAAATCAGGATGAAACACTCCCATACATACCGGTCCACGCGATCTATAATGCTTGACATCGGCTAAGCTCGACGGACATCGGAAGGTGGGAACCGTCCAGTTGTCGGCCTGCCAGTATCTGGCGCGACGTATTCCACTTCTAGTTCGTATCCCCTTCCGGAGATCTGATCAAAGGAAGTTGCGTCAAGTAAGCTCGCGCTCAGCTGGAGGCGGAACAAGTAGATGCGCACCCATTTGCAAAATTGCAGGACACCTACGACCATACCGACAACCCACACGTCCGCTCTGATGCGGACTTGCACCTTTTGTGTCTGTGAAAGTCGTGAGAACCATACGAGCAAGAGGAGGGGTCGCGCACGAACGCGGGCCTGGAGAGCATGTCCGTTAGCAAGGGGATAGTGTTTTCGACAATGAGCTCACTCACAAATTCTGCGTCTGCCATGGACGGATCCGCGGCATCAAAGCCATGTCGATGACCTGAAGGCGGCGGCTGGTGGTAGGAGGAGTACGTCTGTGCCGGTGGGATGAACCTGTGGCTGGGTGCGACAAGCCCTGGGCCGTCGTGAGGGGTGGCGGGCTGCCCGACCCCGCCTGATGCTTGCGCTGACCCATAACCGACGGTGGGGTTGATATGAGTCGGTGGGAAATGAGGGCCGCGAGCGAAGTAACTTGGAGACGAAGTCATGGATCTAAGTCTGGGGAGACTGGAGAGGAGAGATCTGCCAGTCGAATGTGCCTTCATATACCGGCTTTGTTTGCTCCTAATTTCGGACGAGTCGAGAGAACCAAGAATGCCGTAAAGCTGCCATTGCCTGGCAGGTACCGAGAGCGGCCGAAATCATGGGCGGTGTGCTGGTCGAGCGCCTGCGGCATGTCACGATGGACCCGCCATGACGGAGAGCTTGTCAGATATGGACAAGCGCCTGGCAAGATAACGACTTTGCGACAGCGAAAAATATGACATTGCTTAGGATGGCTTGCAATAATACTGAAGCTTGTCTACCTACCATAGCAGACCAAGTGTGCCTGAGACGTCCAGGGTTTCCGAGTTCCGCGATTGTCTGAGATAGACCGTTCACACACGAGCGACACGCACCAGGTTGTCCAGAAGATGCGAATGAGATGAGATCCTAGGAAAGCCCTGACGCGTGGAGTATAGGAGTATCAAAAAGCGTGGCCAGAGGACCAGGCTGGAGGAGGCAGAAGGAGACCCGTGAGTTGGCCGCTCCGAACATCGACGCGAATGTCAGGCCAGCACGTGTTGCGCGCCGATATCTCCTTTGGACGTCACTCCAGCCGCCCTTTGTCTCCACAACGTCTCCGAGTCTGCTCTTTCGCCCGTGGCCTCTTTGACAATCGATTCTCCATCTTTGTGATCGCGCCGTCGCTGGGCTTTGGCGGACTTTGTGTTGTACTCACCCCGTCGGAGCGTGGATTGCCTGTAAATACCTCCGTGAACAACCAACCTGACTCTCATCTCGTGCACCCTCTCACTTCTCCAGACTCCTTGCTTCCGCTGAACTCTTACGTGAACTGAAGCATGCCCAATCAATTGTCAATCCCGTTCAAGAAGTCTTACGCGCTTCCGCTCAAACACGCAGTTCAGAATCACATCCAAGCCCGCCACCCCGAAACAAGCCCCCACGCCTTCCAGTGGGACATAAGCAGATGGGAGGCGCTGCGCAAAGAAGCCATCAGCGGCGTCGTGCATGTAAACAGTATCGAGGCCCTGACTAGGCACGTGCGATCTTCTTTGTGTTTCGACCATGAATTGACGGGCGATGTAGCTACCACGCCCAGCTCGTGTTCATATTAACGAAGCTTCCTGTTGATGTGGGTGCAGGACAGTGCACATTCTTATCTCGGATTAACGGAACCATTGCAGATCGCTCTGGAGATATCCTATGCAACCGTCTTCGCGCCCACATCCCTGCCAGTCACATTGTCCAATCTCCAATTCGAGCGTTGCGCCACCCTGTTTAATCTCGCCGCCCTCTACTCGCAACTGGCGTCCGCAGAAGATCGATCAAAGACAGCTGGCGTAAAACGAGCCAGCACCTATTACCAGGCGAGTTTGTTTGGCAGCTCTGAAACGATATTCAGCGCCTCAACAACAGTTGTCGGGACAGAGCGCAGCAGGGGCTCTGTCGTACCTCGCATCATCGGCTTTGCCGAAATTGAAATCGACGATCGCCGCGGACGATATACCCATCGACCTGACAGATGCCTTCATTGAAAGCTTGCAGAATCTCATGCTAGCCCAGGCGCAGGAGTGTGTCTGGCAACGCGCCATTATGGGTATAGCTAAATTCTATTTTTTTGTGGCCACGAACTCATTCTGTGATAGAGACGACGTACAGCAATGGAATCGTCGCCAGACTTTCTGCACAGGTAAGCCTGTTGTTCTATCACGAGCTCAGGAAATGACAGTGCCCCAGGCATCAACGCTATATGCCACCGCTTTATCCAAGATACAGGATGCCTCACCGTCGATAAAGCATGTCTTCCCATCAGTAGGTCGGCGCGCATGCTTTTATTATTGCGTTCTGACGCGTTGTCAGGACTGGACGCGGCATATTGAGGCGAAGCAGCTTCACTTTTTGGCCGCGGCGCAATATAGGAAAGGCATAGACGATCTCGAAGCTGATCGGTACGTGAGGCAAACTAGACAGGCTCCTCGACGTGTGATTGATCTGGGCGTCCGAGCACAGCTACGGGCATGAAATTGGGCGACTAATCGTTGCTCAATCTGCAGCGAAGAAGGGTTACGACATCGCACGTCGCGGAAATGTCGCGCCGGCTGTATTGCAAGATGTCAAGGTAATGCATTTCCATCGATGCCTGCTGTGCCTATGTAGTCCTGAACTCGTCACCAGTCTCTTCTGGGAATCGTGGAGAAGAATCTCGCTCGTGCCGAGCGGGATAACGATTTGATATACCACAAGGACGTGCCTTCTGCGTCCGCACTGCCCACGATACAGCCCGCCTCTATGGTTCAAAGTATCACACCCCCAGAAATCCTTGATCCGAAAAAAGCTATCGGTGACAATCAGGTTATCTTCCACTCATTGCTGAGCTACGGAGCTCGTCTCGCCATAGGTCAGTGAATAGTGGGAATATTTAGAAGCACCACTGACAACTGTGCCAGAAATATACCACGATAGACGTCAAGGTTATCTAAAAGATGAGATCGTGAACCGAGCACAACATCTCAGCGATAAAGCAAACGAGTACGTCGAACTCCACATAGCTCCTTGTAGACGACCTAACTCCGGGCGGACAGCACCATACGTGCCTTGAACCTTCCAGCGTCATTAGATGCTCTTGAGAAGCCCATCGGACTGCCTCCGAGTCTTCTGAAGAAAGCGGAGGAAGTCCGGCTGGAGAATGGCCCACTCCGCATCGAAAAACTAATCGAAGACATACAAATGCTTGCACAACGTGACTCACAAATTTTGTCCGATGTATGTTCTGAGTCATTCCGGATCACCCTATCGAACATACTAAGCACGCTTCTTACCTTCTAGGCAATGGACATACTCGATGACGAAGCGGAAGAGGATGAAAATTTCAGAGTGGAGAGACATACGGAGCGCTTGCCATCGCATGAAGCTAATCTAGAACTAACAACTAAGGCACAAGGGTATCAAGGTGCCATAGCCCATGCTGGAGACAGTGACGCCGTTGTTCGGCTGCGTTGGCACGAATGGGAGGCCAACATCACCCAGCTGACCTGGGATGAGGTCAGCGAGATTGTCTTCTCTCGTCCACCTCCATTCACAATATTGCTGCGCAGGCGCGATTGGAGGCGTGTGTTCCGTCATCAACCCTTCCCGCAAATGGAACGGACAAATCCAATTCAGAAACCCACATGCACGCGCGCAAGCTGCGCCTCGCACTGGAGAAGCTTGATGACCTGTCCCGCGCTCGAGCGGACCTCGTGCGCCGCGCCGAGCTGCTCGTAGACGCTGATGATATCGAGCCTCAAGTTGTGCACGCGGCGGCGTCTATCGAAAGATGGACGGAGGTACACTCATCTATGTTCGATGAGATCTTGGACGAAGAGCTGGTTAAGTTCGAGAAATTTCATAACGACATTGAGGAGGGGGCTGTGCAGCAGGAAGACCTTCTTAATGTCATCAGGGTAAGAACCATTGTCGCATCCCCATGTTACCCGTGACTGACGCGAAATGAATCTTCTCAGACCGAGAACGATGCATTTTTATTATCTCGTAAGGACGATCCATCTGTCAAAGAACGCGAACACGCGCTGCAGTCGATGGATCTGGCATATCACAAATACAAGGAGATTATACGTCACCTGGACGAGGGGTTCCAAGTAAGAGCTCTCAATTCTAGATTTCGGATTGTGGAGCTAAACTAGGCTTCCAAGTTCTACAACAACCTGGCTGGGATTTTGATGACATTTAAGGATAGTTGCAAGGAATGGACCAGAAGCCGGAGAGACGAGATGCAGTACGTGAAATGTCCACGGTGTCTTGAGCTACCTCTGTCGATTGCGGGAATTTCAGCCGCTAATTCCTTCGATAGCTCCATGTCTCGGTCGATGAAATCGTTATCTGTTCAGCCCGAGGTCGCAGCTGTGCCTCCATCGCCTCCCAGTCAAGACACGCCCCTCGCGAGCGCCACGCCAAAGCCTTCCCGCATGGCTGCTTTGAATATTCCGCCGCCTGATTCGGCTGAATGGCAGACCTTGGATCTGCCCCCTCCACCCCCAAAGGCGCAGCCGAAGAAAACATCAAGGAAAGCGAAGGCACAACCAGCGTAAAGTGTTCACTGCCAGAGAGGGTGTCATATATGTAGCATTACCCATTTTACCCGTCAACCAAATAATCAGAGTAACAAATAACATGTAGCCAGTGCACGCAGCTGATGAACCTACGTTTTTTGATTTCATATACGAAGCTCTGAGTGCTCGCTGGGCGGACCTTGAGGCGAAGAGCTTCGATATGAGGTTCTTGAGGACTTGCCATTTTGGTACGAAGTCCTCGGCATCCGTCGGCACGGCACCGGCGGCGGCGTACCCAAGTCGACCCGTCCTGGGTTCTCTCCCTCCAGCCTCATCTACCCGGCTCGCTCTTCACTGTACTATACCTCACACGCCATGTCATATCGCCGTCGAAGTCCAGACTCAGGGTCAGAATCGGACGGTGACAACGACAGGAAGCGATGGGAGAAGGACGACCAACCTTCCTTCCCGGACGCTCAGCACCACATGAACCAGTCGCCCCATCCAGGCGAGGACCCACCAGCATACGCGCCGCCGCCACCCTCGGGCTATCGCATCCCGCTGTCAACCGAGTCCGACGCGCCGTTCCCGAGCCAGGCGCAGACGCGCTACCCGCCCTTCTTCGACGCCGACGGGACCTCCCCTGTGTTCCTCGGCTCCGCGATCTTCCCAAACGCCGTGCATCCCTGCAAGATCAACCCCAATCTGCAGCCGCCCTGCCGCGTGCCGTATGGCGGGGGCGAGCACGAGCACAAGGGGCGCTACGACCTCCTGCCATTTACGCCGGAAACGATGGAATGGATCCAGACTTCGCGCGGGCGCATTCCACCTGGCAAGCGTCCCGTGGAAGGGGGCTATGAGGATCATGGCGCGAAGCTGTACCACGCTGTCGCGATGATTAATGGCGTGCCTGTACCCGGAAAGACAGGAGAGCATCTGGTGGGTCTTGCGGTTGCGAGCCGTGGTGGCTGTATGCTAATCTTTGTCACGTAGGGCGCGTGTAATGTTGCGTTCGGGGGTGCTGAGCATGCTATCCAGGACAATTACGAGATACTGTAAGTTCTTTGTTTTGCTTGGCTCCACGACCGTTGCCGACTGAAGTCGTAGGTGTTGGAAGGTCTGAATATCTCCATGTAGAATCGATCGCAGTAAAATGCGTGGATTGTATGATTTATCTGTATCTGAACAGCAGACGGAACGTGGACGTGCAATTGTATTGAGGAACCCGGCCAAAGTCAAATTGTCATTATCATTCAGAGCTTCTAGTCATGGAACGCTCGGTGTCATACAAGCGGAACTCGATCACCGGTAGACGCAGAAGGCACAACGATGCATCAGCTGCCCGTCCACGCAGACTCGCCTCGAGGCGTAGCGCATGCAGAGCATGCGAGGTGTTCGGCCTCGTTCTCACTGGTGCAAAAGCAAACACGTAAGCTACGGACGCCCCAAGATGAGCAACGGATCTCACAGAGTACACACGAGGCACGACCACTTCGGATTGGAATCTTGACGCTGCCGCAAGTTTCCAACCTGTCGGGTGATGGGGGTGCCCTGGGTACGCGTTTGTTGTGCCCCAGAACTCAATCTCGTATTATCTGCACCGCTACGTGACGATGACGGTATATCTGGATCGGCTGTAATGCCTGGCGAAGAAGTCATCGCAGTTCTCATCTCTTCAAGCTTCACCTGACGGGCTGCCATTGGCGGTAGTGACGAGTCGGCATTGTTCGTCTTTTTTGGCCTCGCCGAAGTCGCCACTGTCTTCGATGACTCGGGTAGAATGAAATCTCCCCAGAAGTCCGCCAAAGTGCCCGATTTGAGGCCGTCGAAGTCGGATTGACCGACGGAGTCCAGCATAGTCTTTCGGCGATCCAGATCAGTTTCTTTCACCTCTTCGTCACCGTCAGATTCATCATCAGATGCGTCTTCGACTTTCGGCTCCGGCGACGGTGCTAGACGGACAACATTCATAAAATGTCTCCGAGTTGTCCATGGATCGCGCTCACCTTTGCCTTGTAGGGCGCGGAGACGGCGTTCAGTAGCCAATGCACGCTCCTCTCGTGCGCGCTTGCTGCACCTCGACTGAGTCCAGGATGTTCTCGACCGCTTGGCTGCAAGGACTCACCTCGTTGCCTGTTTCCGAAAACCAGTCCCGGCTTTCTTCTCGTCCTCGCCCTCGATGTCAGCGTTGAGCGCACGGCCGTCACCCTTGAAAACATCGGCGGTGACTCGGGAGCCCGCTTTGCGTCGCTTGGCAGACTGTGCGCCTGACCGAGAGGGTCCTACTGCGGGCTGCCGACGACGACGCCGGCGTGTGGGTTTGGCTTTCGTTTGCGCTCCTCCGCACTGCGGTACCAAATCAGGCAGATGTCGCACTGTGACATTTAATGAATCGTACCATGAATTCAGGGAGTGCTCCTGTCGCCACGCCATCGCCGGCCACCCTAGCCGAGTCGACAAGCCTAGTGCCAGACGACCAGTATCCTGAAATCGTAATGCGATCAACGATTTAGCTCAGAATAATGGAGACATTCGGCTACCATCTCCATAATAGCCTTTTGCTTGGAGAGCTCTCATTTCGCCATTGAGCTGCCTCCAGAAGGTATAGAACGCAGGACTGTGGTTTGGGTGCTTCGCACGGACAGCCAGTTCAATTCACTTCTGCTATATGTTTGAAGAATGCGCACCTTGATATGAGCAAGCTGAGTCATAACATCAGTGAAGGCTGGGAAGACGTCTGGATGAAGGGCAGACCTCGTGGCACAACGTACTCATGAGCCAAGAGATGGAGGAGAATCCCCCGTGAGCTTCTCGCAGGGTCAGCTCTGCACAAGTGCCGCAGACGCTAGCATGTCTGAAACTTGCTGCTACACATGTACTGTATCTTTCACTCACCTACTACCTCGCCCTGGTTCCAGTTGCGGCCAGCAAATACGGGATTGTACTCATACTGGAGCAACGCCACGGTCATGCCATGTTTTGAGCCGAAGACGAATATGGAAACCTACTTCCTCGAGGCTGTTGACTACGAAACCATGGGCCTTCATGACAGGCTTGACCTGTGCAGCAAGGGCGCGGAGTAGTTGACGCGCCTGCTCTTGTGCGGCCGGATCGGGCATTGGAAGAGCAGTGATGAAGTTGATATGCGGGTTTGGATTCGGCTCGCTCTCGTTTATGCGGTAGTGCACCATCGTGGAGGACGACGAGCAAGTAATGGCTGGCTGAGGAAAGGAAGCGAAGAGAACAAAACAAGTCACGTTCGTGTCCGAGACGCGTCAAACGGAGCCAACGTTCTGAGCAGAGGCGCGTCTGCCAGTGCCGAAATCCGATCCTGTCGCTTTTACGCTGCTCGTACCATCCCACATAATTTCCGATTCCCCCGCCCGTGTATATATACTTCTCCTCGTCCGACCGCCATGGCGAACGAGACTCCCAAGGACCACAAGATGAAACTCGCGGTACTCACCTCGGGCGGCGACAGCGCCGGAATGAATGCAGTTGTTCGTGCAGTTGTCAAGGGCGGCATCCTCAAGTACGCACTTTTCGCCTCCTGATGCGTCGAGATGAGACCGAATGTGTGAATCTTTAGAGGCTGCGATACTTGGATCGTGCGTGAAGGATACGAGGGCCTCGTTCGCGGCAATACCGAGGCTGAAGCTCCCCTTTCGCCCATTAGGAGCGCTAACCCAGATGTCCATGTCCATGACCCATCATTCATCAAAAACCTGCGCTTTGGGGATGGCGAGCTCCTGCGCGATGGCACAGGAGACCACCGCGGTGGGCGAGTCCTTGAAAGGCCGGTACATTGTGCGAGTCGGTTGGGACGATGTCCGTGGGTGGTTTGCCCAGGTGAGCAAGCCGACATCACGTCGGGAAGTAGTTCTGATACATATAGTCAGGGAGGCACACTTATTGGAACAGCGCGCTCCAAGGCATTCAGAACGCCTGAGGGCCGTCTGACTGCTGCATACAACTTGATCAAGGAGGGTATTGATGCTTTGGTGGTCTGTGGAGGCGACGGTTCTCTTACTGGTGCCGATCTCTTCCGGGCAGAGTGGCCGTCGTTGATCCAGAAGTTGCGGGCGGAAGGTCAGGATCAAGTTTTCTGGCCGAAGGATTCTTCTCATGCCTCGGTAATGCTTAGACAAAATCACGGACGAACAGGTCGCTCGCCATGGGCATCTGAAGATAGTCGGTCTCGTAGGGTCTATCGACAACGATATGTCGCTGACAGACATGACGATCGGTGCCCCGACGGCTTTGCATAGGATCTGCGAGGCTATTGACAATATCCACTCCACTGCTATCTCGCATTCTCGCGCCTTCGTCCTGGAGGTCATGGGGAGACACTGTGGATGGCTTGCTCTCCTCGCTGGTGTGAGGTATGCTAAGACCGTGTATTATGCATACATAATGCCCTGACATTGCTTGTTAACAGTTCTGGAGCAGATTTTATCTTCATCCCCGAGTGCCCTCCTCAGAGCAACCCTTGGGAAGATGAAATGTGCAAAGCTATACAGCGTGTAAGGTCCTTTCTCGATGTATATATGCTCTGGAGTTCATTCGAATTTTCAGCATCGAGACATTGGGAAACGCAAAAGCGTCATCATTATCGCCGAAGGCGCGCTCGACCGTGACCTGAATCCCATCCGTGCCGAATACGTGAAGGACGTGCTCGTTGAGCGTCTAGGGATTGATACACGTGTGACGACCCTCGGACACACGCAACGGGGAGGCAGGCCGTGCTTCTTTGACCGGTTCCTGGTAAGATTCCTCTGTCGTTGGGCTATGGCTTGGGGACTGAGGCATCGTCTGGATAGCCTACATTGCAAGGTTTGGACGCTGTCGATGCGCTGCTCGAAGCCACACCCGACAAGCCCTCTTACATGATTGGTATCAGCGAGAACAAGATCACTCGGGTTCCTTTGGTTGAAGCCGTGAAGATGGTATGTGATATTTATCGTCGAGAAGATAAAATGCTGATTCGACCCTAGACTAAAGCAGTGGCTAAGGCCATTGAAGAAAAAGATTTCGACAAGGCCATGTCACTCCGTGATCCTGAATTCCGAGAAAGCTTGGAAGGTTTCATCGCAACATCTACCTTGGAAAGCGAGCCCCGCTTGCCCACAGAACAAGTGAGATTCGTATAATCAAATCCTGGGCTCTGTTGACATTTTCTTTCAGCGTATGCGAGTTGCAATCATGCAGTAAGAAATGATCTTGTAAGCAGTGCCGCATATCACTGACACGTTCCTCAGCATTGGTGCCCCTGCAGGTGGCATGAATGCTGCTACTCGTGCCGCCGTCCGATACTGTATCCGCCAGGGTCATACGCCATTGGCCATTTCAAATGGTTTCCGAGGCCTTCTGGACGATAACATCTACGAGCTCTCGTGGCTTGGCGTCGACAACTGGATCGTCCGTGGCGGATCTGAGCTTGGCACCAATCGCACGCTCCCTGATGTCGATCTCGGTGCCGTTGCAGCGAAGTTCCAGCAGCATAACATTCAAGGTCTCATGATGATCGGTGGCTTCGAGGCGTTCAACGCGCTTCTGATAATGGAAAATGGAAGGAAACATTATCCTGCCTTCCACATTCCCATGGTGCACTTGCCCGCGACTATCTCGAACAACGTTCCGATGACAGAGTTTAGCTTGGGAAGCGACACCAGTCTTAACGCGCTCGTGGATGCTTGCGATGCCATCAAGCAAAGCGCGTCGGCTAGCAGGAATCGGGTGTTTGTGGTTGAGACCCAAGGCGGGAAGTGCGGATACATTGCGACGATGGGTGCGCTCGCGGTAGGTTGTTCCCTTACTTCTCATATGCCAGTCCTTACCGGTTCGTCAGGTCGGAGCATGCATTGTTTACACTCCCGAGCAAGGCATCAACCTTGACATGCTGCGGGACGACGTAAAGTTCCTCAAGAACCGGTACAATTTGGACGTGAAGGGTAAGAACGAAGGCCGCATTGTCATTCGGTAAGCAATCTCTGTACATTGTCGAAACGCGACTGACCAATATGCCACTGCCACGGAATAGTAATGAAGCCGCATCGTCTGTGTACACAACGGAAGTCATCACAAAGATCTTCAAAGAGGAGGGAGGCTCTTTGTTTGACTCGCGATCGGCCTCGCTGGGCCACACCTTGCAGGGAGGCATCCCGTCACCTCTGGATCGTGCGCGGGCGGTACGGCTATCGCTCAAGTGCATGGCCTTCTTGGAGAAATACAACGAGATACTGCGCAAGCACAGTCAGCGGTCGAAGGTGATCACTGGGGAGTCTGCTGCAGTCATCACCATCCAGGGTTCGGGTGTCAAATGGGTACCGGTGGAAGAGATGGTGGCACATGCCGACATGAAGAATCGGCGGGGGACCCATACGTGGTGGGAGGGCGCGAAAGACCTGGTTGAGAAGCTGGTGGCAAGACCGCAGTTGATATGAAGACAAATGGGACATTGAAGGACATAGAATAACAGATCGCATGTGTACAGTATCGAATTGGAATGGAAAGTTGGGAATGAACTTCAATGGACATCATTGTTGAGTGGCTGTGGCTGGAATTGTAGCTCCGCTCGAAGGGCGTTGGTTGAGGACACGCGCCGGTCACACTCACGCTTCTGTCACCCACAACGCGCTCGACCGCCGCGATCCTCTTCGAGCCTTGCTCACTTCTGAAAATGCCCTCCCACACCCACTACACCGCTCCTATGTCTGGCGTTCCCCGCCCAGACCTTCCTTACGAGCACATCAACCCTCACATCAAATCTCGTGCGTTTATTCACTCCGTTTCCGGAGATCTACTGACGACTCTCCCCGAGTAGTGACTGCGAGCAACTTGCCTGCCGTCAAGTTCCAGGAAATCATCAGAGATGGACAATCTACCATCGTGAGCTTCCTTCTCCGATACTCTCTGCCATTTATTCATCTCATTCCCTCGTAGGTGGCTCGTATGAAAGTTCCGACGGTATGTCGCGTTTTGCTTGTCACCGGGCTATCCTAACTCGACTTCAACCACAGCCCACTGGCCATGCCTTCATTCTGCGCCGCCTGGACACCGGTGCTGTCAGTCTTACCACCATGTTCCGCGCAGCCTTCCCTACCGCGTCAGAAGAAGCCGAGCGCGAAGAATCCGCATGGGTGAAGGCGAACTTCGATCTCTCCGGCAGCAACAAATCCGGAAAATCTCGTTTCGCCGGTACCTGGGTCAGCGCCAGCGTCGCCGCGACCCTCGCAGACGCGTATTCGCTGACCACGATCCTCGATCCTCTCACTGAGGCGAAGCCCGATCCGAACACCGAGTACCGCAAGTCCCAACGCGCGCAGCAGCAGACGCCCGATAAGAATGCCACCCCCACCAAGCAGCTCCCGACGCCCGTCTCCGTCTGCGATCACGCCCAATCCGCCGAAACGCCGCAGGGAGGTCTCGCCGCCGAAGAGCTCGACGATGCCTGCCACAAGGAGTACCACTGTTGCGGCCGCGAGTAGCATCACCGTGCGCCGATCGACGAGAACTGCTAGCCCTGCACCCGCCCCTCTTCCGAAGACTGTGACGTCCCCGAGGGCTGCCAAGTCTCCTACGAAGTCGCCCAAGCTCGGCCTCAGGCGCAGATTGGAGCCAGAGGCTACGGCGGGATCGGACGAGACGGCAGTGGACGAGGATGTTGCAGAGATCGCTGGACCGGACGCAAGCCAGGATATTGCAGAGCAGAAGGAGATGATCGCGGCTTTCAAGGCGCAGCGGGAGGCCAACCGCGCGCAGAAGGATGGGGAAGATGTTGGGATGTCGTCGTCGGATGGTGAAGGCGAGGGGGCAGCTAAGCGGGCTCGGGAAGAGGAGGATGCACCATTGCAATTCAAGTTCAAGGAGCCCGGCGCAGAGGCCGAGGCCGAGGAGCGTGTAATTGCTACGAACAGGAGAGTGAAGATGAACCCGCAGAGAAAGTCGTTGGCGTGGGGCGTGGCTGCGTTTGCGGTCGCGTTTGGTGCGATGTGAGTCTGCACTATCACTCGATGACTTACCGTCCTGAAAACTGACTGCTCTGACAGGACAATGCTGCCGAACCCGTGGTTCTAATTGTCCGGTCTTCCTTTTCGTGGTCTGTTTTCCTCGCCTTGTTTTGTGCCATATAATTGCCTTCCTCTGGTTATAGTAAGTATGCTTTGCGCAGGCTGTCCTTTTTGTCATCCCTAGCTTTTTCTTCTCTTTTCTTCTTGCGTCGCGGATGTCACCATGCTGTATGATCACACCCGATCACACCCGGCGACACATCTCCTCCCTATCCTCCTTTCTCGAATGTGTGTTTTTCTAGTTGGATACTTGCACCCTTGGTCCACGGTCTCCGTCGATTTGTCGCCATCTTTCCCTTACATACTACTAGTTACCTATTTAACGCCTTGTTGCATGTCCCCTTTGTTCTGTATCTACCCCAGCGTCGAATTTTAAACCTGAAACGCCACAGAACCGGTCTTGCCTCCTACATGTATCTTACACCGACACGACTAGAGACGATCCTTAATGTTCTTCATGGTTGGGTTTGGCCATGGGCTTCAGTGCAGTGCATTTCTCGGATGACTTCAGTAAGCGGGTTTGTTGCGGCACGCGACGGCCGCCACGACTTTTCCTTCCAAGACCTTCACTTTCGCACTCGCTGCGTCATGTCCCAGAGGAAACCTCTTCTTATACCACCATCTCCGAGCCCGTCAGCAGCCCAATGTTAGTGTGTTACATACTGGAAGGCTTTCACACCTGCAAGTCTTTTCGATACGGTCTGGCCTCCGATGCTGCGATCCTTGCGGGTCTACGACGTCTTAGCGACGGGCATGGCGTGTGAGGTCCTGGACCATTTCTAGTCTTCATCAGCGCTCGAGAGCGAGCCTCCCAAGCCCCTATCCGTAAGTCTTACTGATCCACGCCTCATTGTCTGCCCACTCGCAAGATCGGCGCGCAGTGACTGCTGAACCGGTACCTCCGAGGGGGTTAGGCTGGGAGAAGCGATGCTCCTGCGCACGCTTTGGTATATATACAGCTGCAGCAGCGTACCGCAGACCAACCGCTGCGAGACCGTGCGTTTCTCACACCCTCTCTGACGCTCCGCTAGTATCCGTATCGAGTTCAACTTGAAGCACTATGTCGGACATCACATCGCTGAAGATCCAAGGGAAGGTGCTGTCCCCCGAGTCGCCGGATTACCAGAAGGCCCTTCATCGCAACTCCGATCTGTCCATCCTCGACGCAGCGTATGTCGTGCAACCGGAGGCGTACACCGACATACCGCCGGTCCTGGCGTATGCAACCTCGCATGGTCTGGAGGTCGCGGTTACAGGCGGGGGATGCCACTCGTCTACCTGGGCCAGTTCCAAGGGCGGCGTGGTCATCGACTTGGGTCGGCTCAACAAGGTGACGCTGTCTGCGGACAAGAAAGTCGTCACCATACAGGGAGGTGCGAGATGGGGTGACGTGTACGAGGTTGGGGGCAAGGAGCAGCGGGAGATACCAGGCGCTCCCCTGTGGTTCGTCGGCGTTGGTGGATCGCTATTGTCAGGTGCCAGTGGTTATCTGTCTGGGAGATATAGTCTTGGGATCGACAACCTGGTCGCTGCTACGGTCGTCCTTGCGGATGGACGCATCGTCCGCACGAGCGCTGAAGATGAACCTGATCTCTTCTGGGCCATACGAGGTGTGTAACAATACTCCTCACCTTGAAATTGCTAGCACTGATGTCTGGCACCCCATAGGTGGTGGAAACCAGTTCGGCATCGTGGTCGAATTCGAGCTGCGGACGTACCCTGCACCTGGCCCGGCGACTACGGGAACCTTGATCTACCCTGGGACGGAGTTCGATGGTGTATTGAAAGCCATACAGGCGAGCAATGGCCGCTCGACTTTGTTTGAAACTGACCTTGTACCAGGAGTTTCACGAACAAGCATCCGTCGACGAGAAGTTGACCGTCGTCTGGGCACGTCCGGGGCCGCACTTCAAGGTCTGTCCAGGGCTGACCTCAATATAAGATACTGATTCACATATCACCATTTCCACAGCCCACAATCATCGTTGCCCCGTGGATTTCTGCGGGAGCCGAACGGTCTCCACACCAGATCCTCGAGCCCCTTCGAATCAAGGCAACGCCAGTCGTGGACAAAATAACGACTGCGCCCGATCAAACGACACTCTCGCATGCCTCTGACGCAAGCCAAGCTAGGGCTCCTCGCCGTCTGCAGATTCGTGGCGGCGCTTTCTCTAAGTTTTGGACGGACATCATGGTTGGGTCTTGGGAGCGCTGGGTCAAGTTCACCGAGGACAACGAGGACGCGAGGGCTTCGACGCTTATATGGGACGTGCGTAACCCAGGTGCTATCACGAAAGTCGGCCCGACGGACACTGCATACCCTATCCGTAAGCCGCATTGCTTCGTGGCTATCCAGGGCAGGTGGGTGTCGTTTTCGATTCACCTTATCGAGGAGACAGCTGACCACCTTCCGCCCTGCATGATCAGGAACACCCGTCCAGAGACGGACGAGGTAACGTCGGCCTGGCTCAGATCCATCGCTGACTTCATCCGTGAAGCCAACACTGCAAATTCGGGCGAGGATCTCGGCGTCATCTTGACAATGGCCAAAGGCGACGAGCTGCCTGAGGCGGTCTTCGGGCAAAACCTGCCTAGGCTGAGGAAGCTCAAGGCCAAATATGATCCGAAGAACGTGTGGTCGAAGGGATTCACGATCGAGCCTGATTTCTCTTAGGGCATCTCTTCATGCCGGTGGTGTAAGGTTGAGCGGATCGTGAAGTATGTATGAATAGTCCACGTGGAAATGTGACATGATGACGGCGCTTGCAGTTCCTTCCGCTTGCGAGGCAAGGAAATGTATAGAAGTTGATCCATGCCACCTCAATCAGGGGATAGGTTGGCCTCCGTCAAGTCGGAGCGCCATATTGTTGAAACCAGTAGATGGACATCGTGACGCGATGTCGGTGTTCCTTGGGCGATGGGTCATTGAAGGCCAGATATCACATTGTCGATGGCATAGAAAACCTTCCTGAGGCGTTCCTTATGCTCTTTTCTGGAGGTAATACTGGTAAACTGTGCGTCCATTCACAATTGCCTGCGCTGTGTATTGACGCCTAAATTGCTTAACTCTAGGGTGATCCGAGTAGCCGAGGTAGACTCACATGCCTCAAGCAAAGAAACTGAGACAATGTGTTGATACTCTGCGTGCTAACACGATGGGATAACATATGATAACCACAGTTGCAATTTCATGCATCGCTGCAGTCAAGACAGATCTTGGATTCAAGTAACCGCGCTCATGTGCCTACCTTATCCTAGGCACTATCCCAGCCGCAGCGTGGATGTTAATCGCGATGGTACTCATAACTGGTGATGCAACGTCTATTTGGGCGCTTGGAATTTGGAACGCTCTCGACATGACGCAAGGGAGCTTTGAGCGCCGGTCAGTGTATATCAGTGCCGCGGCTTCTGTACTCACACCATCTGTCTTTGACTCTCCTCATCATCAATATCCTCACCGCTGACACCTACATGAAGAGATGGCCACCACCCAACTTCCGTCGCATTACTCTCGATATCTCCTTAACGAGAGGACTATGGATAAGCCCATCAGTCCGAATACATACCGTGCGGAGACCGTGCCTTTCGACTTGCAGCCTGGTTCCGGGCAAGCCCTAGTAAAAGTGAACTACCTGTCCCTCGATCCAGGCATGGTAATATGGATTAGGGAGACGCGCTTCACCTATACCCCGCCTGTCCCGCTTGGATCTGTGGCTCGAGCCGCGGGATTGGGCACCGTCATCCAAGCTGGCGAAGGGAGCACATTCAAGCCCGGAGATCTCGTCTCAGGCATATTGGGTCAGTCACAGACTGTCTCAGGATCCCGCAGGCTCGTGAGAGCATGTGCTATTTTCAGGAATGACTGAANACGTTGTGTTGGATGACGTGCTTTTGACGAGGCATGAGTGGGTATATGCTCGCCGTCGACGGTTGCTTGCTGAGCGAACACTCCCTTGTCTGTCAGACTTGTCCCTGGAGCAAAGCCGTTGGATTTTCTCGGACCACTAGGAGCAACTTGTATGTCTTCGCTATTCGAATGTCTGTGCACAAATCTAACGATCTGTACCATTAGGTGGGCTTACAGCATACTTCGTGAGTTTCTCACACCGTAACAGTTGTCGCACATGTCAATACTCGTGAGAAGGGAGTTTTCGAGGCCGCCCAAGTCAAGTCCAAGGATACCCTTGTCGTTTCTGGCGCTGCAGGCGCCGTAGGGTCGTTGGCCTGTCAATTCGGCAAGAAGGCTGGCTGCAAGGTGGTCGGCATTGCGGGCACAGATGCCAAGTGCGACTACCTCAAGAACGAACTGGGCGTCGACGTCGCATTGAACTATAAAAGCCCCACCTTTCATGACGGCTTTGACAGAGACGTCGGATCCTGGGACGCGTATTTCGATAACGTTGGGGGCGACATCACAGATTTCCTCACAACTAAGATGAATCGCTTTGCGAGGGTCGCACTATGCGGTCAGTCCTGATCTTGTTGTCATCGCATAGGTATGCTAACACGCACGTGGTTGTGGTCAGGTCAAATCTCTGGCTACAGTAAGGATATCCTCGTAATATTCTTGCATTGTTTCATGTCCATACTCACCCGGTCCTTATTCTCTTCCTATCAGAGGACATCAGCACGTATTCGGGTACCCTGAAGAACATCATGGAATTCGTGGTTCGGAGTGGGAGGATACAGGGATTCGTCGTGTATGTGACACATGTCCTACCTTCCGAATGTCCAAAACACAAGCTGAAATATGGGATGCCATAGGTTTGACTATGTTGACAAATTTGATACTGCGATCAAACGAATCTCAAGCTGGCTGGAAGACGGGTCGTTGAAAAGCAAATACCACATCGTTGACGGACTAGAGAAAATTCCTGAAGCGTTTTCACTACTCTTTTCTGGAGGAAATACCGGTAAATTGTGCGTCCATTCTCATATTCATTCACCTACGGTATGGACTCTGAAAATAAATGGCTAAATACTAGAGTGGTCAGAGTAGCTGAGGCAGATGGGCAGGTGTGATGTCAACATGACATGGGTAGATTCCATACTTAAAGCCACAGAGGGCCGGGGACCGAGCCCTACGACGCCGTTTCTACTCTACTTATAGCCGCGAAGATGGTCGAGCTCTGAGTCCTGGCCAGCCTATTCTATGTCAAATTTGTGCAGTCATAACATGATTTTATTTATTGCAACACTCGACAACTTCTAGGATAGGCCAACGTGCCCAGGCTCTCCAAAAGGCAGCAAAAGGATATTTACGCATGCACAGAAACGGTGCGGGAATGATTGACAGAACGTTCTTCTCCGAGTCGGGACTGCGCATGACTGACGCTCGGCGTCGACCACAGTGATGCCCAACCGCACCCTTTGAGATGTCTAGTTAGTTACGGCTACAGTCATCTTGCCCCGCTCTCCAGAGGGCCCGGTCGTGGTTACATGTGAAATTTGGGCCCAATGGCCCCGGCTGATTGGCGTAGCACTTACGCGTATAATTTCGCATTTTGCCATGATTTAGAACCTTTCGGTCACATCAACGTGCACTGCGCACAAGACCATCTCCCTGTCTCTACCGTGACTGCGCGTATGAGAAGTACACGCGTCCTTGGTTAACGACAGAACCTCTTGCCATCGCCATCGAACTGGCCATCCTTCGTTTCTCGGGTAGTTCGATTGGTCACTCGCTCAGCTACTTTCTCTTACTAACGCTGCCGAGCTCCTGACGACCTCTCGGCAACTCTGAATTCGCAACATGACTGCCTAAGATCTCCAATCTGATGGTCGATTTCCGGCGTCCACGTGTGCCGAGGCATATTGTGAGATCATCGTCTCAGAGCTGATCTATCCGGACTATGGCCGGGTCCCCTTTCCCGGGTACCTTGGATGTGGACCACGCGTTGCGCACATATATAAAGACCACAATTCTCAGTCATCTGCACCATCCAAAACCTCCCAAACTTCCCGAACATCATGAGCCCCTCCACCTACACTCGCATCCTGCTCAACGAGCGGCCCACGACTACGTTCAACGACAACTCGTTCCGCAGCGAGACCGTCCCTTACGACCTCAAGGCTGGCCCTAACCAAGTTGTGCTGAAGAACGAATGGCTTTCGCTGGACCCTGCCATGCGCGGCTGGGTCAGCGAAGGCCGCAGCTACCTCCCCCCTGTGCCGCTGAACTCAGTGATGCGCGGGGGTACCGTCGGCACTGTCGTCGAAGCCGGACCTGGAAGTACATTCGCAGTAGGAGACTCCGTCACCACCTTTGTTGCGGGTATGTCTTTCTATGCTATTGCTGCGGGCGATCGGGTACTGACCGGGCTTCGTCAGGCTGGACCGAATATGCCGTCGTCGATGACAAAGACCTTCAGAAACTCCAGTATGTTTGCGGGGCCAATTCCGCGACGCTCCCGAACTAACGCTTCTGGTTCCAGGGTTCCCCCAGGCGCGCAACTTCTGGACTTCCTTGGACCCTTGGGCGCTACAGGTATGTCATTTACAGTTGCTCTCGCATTACGTTTCTGATCAGTGTATTTTAGGCCTCACTGCCTACTTCGTAAGGAGCTATACCGCATAATTCGCCCATAGAACTCAATCTCTCTACAGGGTCTCCTCGATGTCGGCAAGATCAAGGCTGGTCAAACGCTTGTCGTATCTGGCGCCGCGGGCGCTGTCGGATCCATCGTCTGCCAGATTGGCAAAAAACGCGGCGCGAAGGTCTATGCGATCGCTGGCTCTGAGGAGAAGTGCCAGTGGCTCGAGAAGGATCTTGGCGTGGAGAAGGCTCTGAACTACAAGAGCCCCACATTCCACAAGGACTTCATTGAGAAGATTGGCTACTTCGATGTCTACTTCGACAACGTCGGTGGTGAGATCCTGAACTTCGCCCTGACCAGGCTCAACCAGAACGCCCGGATCGTGCTGTGCGGTATGTAGTTACCCGTGTCACCCCCAAACCCCTCACTTACAATCTTGTACCGTTTTAAGGTGGTATCTCTGATTACAGTACGCAATCCTATGTCTGCCGCTGCATTCCATCCTCACATATTTCTAATTTCCAGATGGCCTTGGGAGTGGAAAAGGTCTCACGAACTACTTCAACCTTATCGCAATGCGTGGAACCATGCAAGGTTTCATCGTGTATGCTTTGCTCTCATTCTTATGTCGACAGATATTCACACTGTTTCATAGTTTCGACTACAAGGAGCGCTACGGCGAAGCGATCCAGGAGCTTGCGAAGTACCTCGCCGAAGGATCTCTCCAGCGCAAATTCCACATTGTTGAGGGCCTCGAGAACGCCAGCAGTGCTATTCGGCTGCTCTTCACTGGTGGCAACACGGGCAAGCTGTAAGTCTTCTACTAACTTTCTGACCTTGTTCTGACCTCACACTGATGAATCTGTAGTGTCGTTCATGTGCCGGGTAGTGGTGCAGGCAAACTCTAACTGTATATCGGATAAGAACACACCTAACCTGTAATATTATCATTTCTGCACACAAGCACACTGTTATCTCTCATTTCTGGCGCAGACCTGTCCTCTCAACCAATTCAAACACAAGGCGAATTGACCACCGATAATCACCCCAAAGACAGAATGCGTATCCCTGAATCTTTCCCTTGCAGTAGTGCGGAAGTTCACAGCGGCCTCTCCTCCCTGTGTCCGACAAGGTCCTTGTCACCAATGTCCGAGACCGTGGAGGCCATCGAGCCGTACATCACCAAATTTCTGCGGTATGCGGCTTGGCTTCTGCGGTTCTCGATGATGGTGCGATGGCATGGTTGGAGTACTGTATGCCCCGCGCGTTTGGATCTGTGAGTGCTCTGGCAAACGCGAATGCTGGCAGTGGCGACAGACCTCTGCTGGAGTCTGCAAAGCAGACCTCGTAAACGATATAGGCGAGGATGGTGGCGGGTATGTTGGTGAGTGCGGCCAGTGCAGCGTAGCTTCCGCCCGAGGCTTTGGTACCCCAGATCGTCATCGCAGCGAGACGGCCTCCGATGTCGCGTGCGGAGTTGGCGGTTACTATTTGCAAGGGGATCAGTGCGTTTACAAGGTCGAGGAGAGGAACATTAGTCACTTACATCCGACAGGTGAGTATCCCCAGATTACGATGGCGCTGTACATTAGTTAAGTCTGACGCCGACGAAGTAGGGAAGACTCGAGCGACGCACTACGTCAGGCCGATAACCCAGGGCACAACTGCTGGAGGGAGAAAGTGGTTGGTTGGGTCGACACAGGCCCAGATCACAAGGCCGATGACGAAGCCCTGCAAAGACGATCGGCTGCGAACACATACAGGATCTGGGAGACAGGCGCGTACATTGACGAATTCATTGATAAACGCGATGCCTACGCTCGAGCCTGGTGTCGCGTACAGAGCTATGATACCCGCGGGTCCATGCGGGGTGAACTGGATGGCGTCGAGCTTGCCTTCGGCCGCAAGTGCAGCTTCCGTTTCCTAGCCGATAGTGAGCATCTGCACTCCATTTTGCCAACTTCGAAGCTCGGCGTACGGTGATTAACTGTTTCCACTGTAGGTATATCAACAAACACGCAATGTATCCTCCCAATATCTGTGCGAATATATGCCTAGCTGCGGTTCTGACCGGGTATTTCTTGAACAGAACCGCAGTGATCGTGACGGCCGGGTTGAAGTGACCCCCGTTCTGCGAGCTGCATATGGAGATGGCAAGGCCGATACCAATTGCGTACCCAAAGCCGACCGTGAAGAGCGCTATATCGGATGCCACTTCGAGTCAGTTGCGGGCACTGCTGAGAACACAGTGCACGTACATCCGATGTTCGGAAGCTGGAGGAGGTTGCCGATGACGAAGGGGGCCGTTGCGCCCACGCCTTGAAGCAATTAGCAGTAAGTTATCACCCGGCATGTTTAGTTTCTGTCAGCTCCATGTCCTACGAACGGCCCATGACACGCACCAGCGAAGCAGTACAAGAAGACCCCCAGCTACTCATATTCTCGTACGTTATCCCTTTTATGACATATGGAGACCCACTCACCGCCTCCGACACACAGTCAATGACCCACTGTGCCCGGTTGTGTCGCACCCTTTCCCAGGCTTGTAGGATACGCGGTCGCTCCTGGTAGTCTGCAAGATGTACGGGTCGGTTGCCGCCGTGCTCGTTGAAGCCGAGGCGCTCCATGTTCTTCTGTGCGGAATGAATGGTAAAAGAACGTGAAGGATGGAAACGACGTCGACGGGATGCTATGGAGGGGCGCGGGCTCGTATCTACAACTCTTATGCCAGGCGTGAAGACAGGTAACCTGAAAGATTATTCTAGTTGTGCACCTCCTGATTTACATTCCATGCATGATGTGGAAGGGGATTCACCAGATGCGCCGAGAGGAGTTGGTTTGGAGACCCATGATAGCTTGCATGGAGAATGTGCCATTCCTTTACGATGAGGCCGAGGTGACCAGAGACAGCATACATGGCTTGACCACATGGATACGCTGCCAGCCATCATCGCAAGACCGGAAAGAGAATGGACACTAGTAGATGTCCACTTGGATGCGGAAGTTGGGGAACCCAGTCAGTCCTTTTACGAAGCCCTGGACCGGTCGATTCTGTAGTCGCTGGCGATAAGAACAGGACACTGAGTGGCCCATCGAATGAACGAGGATCCAGTCCAAGCACTGTAGTGTCAAATTAAAAGGTGAAATCAGAGTAGTTCGAGTCAGAGTACTAGTACCAGATCGCTAGAACGTTGCATAGATCTAGTTCTAAAATTATGTAAAGCAAATAGCCCTTGTATTTAGAGATCTCTTTGCTGTCCAATCGTTGGGTGCCGCTGGCGGTGACGTCTTCGTGCGCAGTGGATCAGGTAGCCGAGTTCGACCAGCAGCTCGGCGATGGCGAGGGTCAGCCCGAGTCGGAGTCAGCGCCGCGCTCAAGAACCTAGTTCGTTTGGTTGAACACTGCAGATCTCACACACGCCTCAGGCTCTCTTTGGGGGGCTCCAGGATGCCAAAGGACCTGCTTTAAAGTTTGTTGAAGCTCAAGATTCTTCGATGAAGGAAGCCGCGCTAGGTTGTGAGTAAACGACTTTGTTTCCCCCCCTTCTCAGTGAGCGGCAGCCGAACGGATTCTAGTTAGTTCTTGCTGGCCATACTTACCTGGTGTACCAGAAAGGCTTACTACTGTATTCGCCTCGAACGAGGTGCCATCGATAAACTTGTAAAGAAAACCATCACAGCCCCTCCCACTTTACCATGAAACAATTTGTCTACCGATCACAACCGGTATACAAGCTGTAAGTGACATACATCTTGAAATTCGTTATACATTAACCCATTCCATCCCGGGCCATTACCCATGGTTTACCCTTCCACCAGCGTTATCTTACAACGGCTTCCCCTCCACGTGCTCCACGATACCCTTCTCGCCGACATCCGACTCGGTAGCGAGGTCCGACGTCGCATACAGCTCGCGATTCCTGCGGTACTCAGCCTGGGACCGGTGGTTCTCGATGATGGTGCGATGGCACGACTGGAGCACTGCACGCACAGGTACCCGATGTCAGCATGGGTGCACACATTGAAGTGGAAGTGGAAGGGGGCTGCGGCACGTACCTCTGCTAGAGTCGGCAAAGCAGAGCTCGTAGACGATGTGGGCCAGGATCGTCGCGGGGATGTTGGTGAGCGCGGCGAGTGCGGCGTAGCTCCCGCCCCCAGCCGCCGTGCCCCAGATCGTGAGCGCGGCGAGGCGTCCTCCGACATCGCGCGCGGCGTTGGCGGCCACTGTATCGGATGGAGATTAGCATGCGTGTAGGCGCGGACCAGGAGGGAACCACGTACATCCAACAGGCGAGTATCCCCAGATCGCGATGGAGCTATGCAGAGGGTTAGCCGACGATGAAGACGCGAAGAAGGTTCAGACGACGTACTAGACGAGGCCGATGACCCAGGGAACGACCACGGGAGGCAGGAAGTAGTTGGTCGGGTCGACGCATGCCCAGACGACCATGCCGATGACGAAGTCCTGCATGTCAAAACGGTGAGTAAACATTCTCCGGGCTCCAGCATGTGTATGCACATACATTGACGAATTCGTTAATGAACACCAGGCCCAGGCTGGATCCCGGCGTCACGTACAGGGCGATGATACCTGCCGGTCCGCTCGGGGTGAACTGCACCGCGTCGAGCACGCCCTCGGCCGCCAGCGCCGCCTCGACTTTCTATATTCACGGTGAGCACGCGCGGTCATAGTCTAACTAAGCGGCAAACAGTACTCACATTGAACTGATGCTTCCACTGCAGGTACACAAACAGACACGCGATGTACCCGCCCAGGATCTGCGCGATGATGTGCCTGACTGCGGCTTTGATGGGGTACTTCTTGAACAGTACGGCGGTGATCGTGACGGCGGGGTTGAAGTGGCCTCCGTTCTGCGAGCTGCAGATTGAGATGGCGAACCCGATGCCGATGGCGTACGCGAAGCCGACGGTGAAGACCGCTGCAGATGGAACAGGTCGCACAGGGTCAGCCGCGGACTGAATGTGCATCAGAGTGTAAGTACGTACATCCGAGGGGGAGCCCGAGATGGCCGCCGAGGATGTAGGGCGCTGTCGCGCCGACGCCTGTACGCGAGGCTTGTCAGTAATAACTCCGGACAACAAATAATGCTGGTACACACCTGCGAAACAGTAGAAGAACACCCCGAGCTGGATGACCGCCGTCCTGCGTTAGTGTTTATCCTTTCATGGCATGGATAGATACTCACCGCCTCTGAGACACAGTCGATGAACCACTGGGCCCGCCTTTGCCGCAGCTTCTCCCAAGTCTGCATGATGCGGGGCCGCTCCTGGAAATCCGCAAGGTGGACGGGTCTGTTGGGGTCATGGTGCTCCATCGTGGTATGTATCGTGTCTCGTCTCGTCGGGTCGCGTCTCGTGGTGGGTCTGCGTGAAGCAGGTATAAGCAAGAGGGAGTGGGGCTCTGCTGTCGAATGCAGCCATATGCACCCACCTTTTATACCCCACGCGCTTATCCGCTCGACGCACTCGGGAGCTCTCGTCCCTTGGCTGCTGATCGAGGTCAGTCCACACCTCCTTCCAGTCCTGGACCCGCTACCCCACATTCTACCCTAGAATACATCTCCCGCACGACACATGATCGCGCGTGACGGGGCCCTAGCAGGCGGATTCTGCGGCTTCCCGTCATTTGGGCGCCAAGATCTGATTAAACGTATTCAGACTACCAGCAGGTGCAGGTGCAGCAGGATTTGTCCTGGGGCAGATCCCGCGCAATGTCGTTCCGTTCAGTAAATTGTGCTGTCCGTGCTTGGATTTTTCGCTCGCGAGCTGCTGGGAGTTGCTGGTGCGTATGGGTATGCGTGCGGAGGGACGCGGGTCCGGAGAGAGGAGAGTTACGGCGTGCCTTCCAAGCTCGCAGGAGGGGCTCGGTTGGCCTCGTGATGCAGCATTAACAGCTGTGCCTTGACGTACACTGCAGCAGTCATTCTGGCGATGTGCCAGCCATGTTCCATTGTCCCATTTGTAATTGTAATTGCCATTCTGCTGTCGAACCCGACGTGTTAGTCAAGTGCTAGAAGGACGCCTGCCGCCCGCGGAGGTCAACCGTGATGACGCGACGGTACTAGTAGCTATAGGCAGACTCGGAGGCGCTAGGCGACGTACGGAAACGGTGGATGGTTCAGATGTGGGTGCGCCGGGAGGAGGAGGGATGATAGCAATAATATCGCCTAACCCACGTACGTACACTGCGCGAAGCCGCCCGGTTCTGACATTGTCGCAGGCAGAAGAAGGCGGGTCGGCGGCTGCAGGTTGGAGGCCAGCGGTTGGGTCGCGTCGAGCCACGGCTATTTCCCCACACTTGCGATCAATTGGCAAATCGCGGGGGGTCATGGGGCGCGTCGACGACCTGGACGATTT
>SEOQ01000183.1:0-39548 GCA_004679275.1 Dentipellis fragilis
CCCGCAAATCCTTTTCCTCCTCCCGTCCCCATGCTTGCTGCCCTTCGCGCCCTCGCACGCGCACCCCCGCGCCCACAATGTGCATTCATGTCCCGCACTGCCTTCAAGGCCCCTCTCCCACAACCAGAGCGTGACGACGACCTCGACGACTTTGCCCGCACCACCGAGGCCTTTGACTTCCAGGCCGACGTGGTTGAGCGCAAGACCTCTCTCCAGGGCACCTCCGAGGGGTTCTCAGGTGCGTCTTCTTCGTCCCATTCTGGCTTTGCTCATCTTTGCACATTCAGTCGATATCAAGCCGACAGGTCGCTCAAAGCCCGGCCGCATGCTGACCCTACCCTCGGTGCATTTCACTCCATCCGACGCGTCCTGCTGAGAGCTCACCGTTCCATCGCAGTTCATTAAGCCAACGGACCTTTTACCTCGCGAAGACAACCAACTGGGAAAGAAGCGTCCTCTGTTGGGGCCCTCCACCGACGTGTCTCGCAGGCTTGATGCGTTCCACCAGCTCAACATCGACCCTCTACTGGAGGCCACAAACCCAGCCCTCATGTCACATTTTGTTTCGGAAATGGGAAAGGTCAAGGGACGACCAGAAACTAATTTGACTTGGCGCAGCCAGCGAAGGCTCACAAAAGCCATTCGGAGAGCGAAGATGATGGGCATTATGCCTATTCTCAGCAGGGGTTCGCACCGGCGCTGAGTGGATGGTCAGAGGACGCATCGGCATACTTTATTACTATGACAGCTTTGTCGGGGCACCCATAATGATGTTCTTCAATTTAGTGCTGCTATACTTCGCGACGTGCAACGAACGAGTGACAACACCGTCCATCGTGACATCCTCCGGTCCTTCTCTGCTGATTTGAGGACCCTGGAACCCACAGTATCTCGACAGGGCCACTCGCGTGCCATCGTCTCGTTTCGGCGCAAGTTCTTGGGCCATATAGCAAGCGCTGATCCATTCTCTGCTACAGGCGCATGATCCCTTCTCGTTCGGAACGTATGTACATCGATCACCCACCGGCCGAGACGACTGGTCCATATGTCGATGCGTCATGGCGGTCGTGTGAGGTCAGAACTTTGCGATGGCGCAGACATCGTCATGGAGCCAGACCTCGAACCACGAGAAGTGTCGACAATGCACACGAGGCTTTCCTGGTCGAACACGACAGCCTAAGTCAAGACGCTACCACGTCAGACTGGCTTGGAAAAGGTACACAGGGCAGCGGACGGCGACAGATAACAATGATTGAGGAACAGCGTACAGTATGTAATAGCAAGCCCAGACATCGACACCCAACGTCACGTCTACAACTCCGCGAGTAGCATTGTACCCAGGTTCTGGACCACCTGATCTCCCATTGCTTTCTCCACCGCTTCTTCTAGATGCCGCTTCGGATCCTGTTTGCCTACATGCCGCGTCTTGAGTTGCTCAGGCGTCAATGTTGATTCTTCTTGTACTGATTTGTTGTAAGCTTCCGATAGGGACAGCATGGACTAGAGAAAATGGGTTTGAATGTTAGATCCTTTAGAACTACGTAAAAATAAGAATCCGAAATGACTTGCCTTGATGGACTTTTCGTTGTCCTCTCGGTGCAGTTTGAAGTCCCGCAATTTCAGCCCTTCGGTCCAGTTCCTCTTATGCAGGTTCATCAACATGGACTGCTCCAACTCGGATTTACGGTAGTTGACTGCTATCGAGTAGTAGTGCCGGTTCAGCCCATGGATGAGCGCCTGGATGGAAGGTTTGTTGATATGACCAATGTTCGATGTCGTTTGCCGAGGCTCCTGTCCAGAAAGCACAGATGCAGGGCTGATAAGCCGGAAGGCATCGATCACGACCTTGCCCTTGACTGATTGGATTGGGTCAACCACGACGGCGACAGAGCGGGAGTTGAGTTGTTCAAAGGACTAAACGGGACGGCTCGTGACAGTCCCTGAACGAAAGCAGACGCCACGTACCTGTTGCGTATTGATATCAACACTTGACAGCCAGCATCCGAAGCCCGGATGCGAGTGGTACCATCCGACAACCATCTCTGGCCTGCAGGATAAAGCTCAGCCGCGCAACAAAGTAGCAAAGTGCTCGACTTACCTTCCCGTCTGCTTGAGCATGTCTACCATTCTCGTCTGGAAAACGTGGTCCACGGACTCGACGGATACCGTTGTTCCAGACTGGGGCATCGCAAAGACGTCGATCACCTGCACAGTGTACTCGTCCACGAATTCTCCCAGCATGAGGCCCATGACCTCCATCGGCACGCCGGCACGACCGTGCTTCAGCATCTACGCAGTACGCGGCGTGAGCCACCTTTAGATAGAAAGGAGGCAGAATCATACCTTCAGAAGAGCCAAGGATGATATGTGGATGACTTCTCCGCTGTGGGAGGGCGACGCGTACTTTCGTTAGCGTTAGTCGAGACGCGCATAAATGTTCTCACTTGTCAGGTATTGTCACTTCCACGCCGGAACCAGCTCCCCCTCCTCTCTGCGCGAGCATGCGTTCAAAATTTGGGTCCATTGTACAGTCGAGATAAGCGAGGTTTCTGTAGGCACGAAGAGGTTGTGGGATGCGTTAGAGTGCGCAGATGCGTGCGTAAGAGATCGCTGACGCGTCTCGCTTGTTTGGACACTGTTTGGCCTCGCTGTCCAAGACTTCGGGAATGTGACTACCGAAGCCTCGAAAGTCAAATATAATAGCTTCTGTTTGGCGCTCAGCTTCCTCTAGCTACTTCTACCTCCAAATCTCCATGACTCTACACAATGTCTAGCAGCGAACTCTCCGATGCGCTCAACCCTTATATCGCCCAGGCAAGGGCCAGGGCCGCTTACCACCAACATGCAGGGACCAACCAAGAGCGTCCTGCTGTCCAGGAGGTGACATCAACCAGCTATGTCCCGCATCGCAGTGAATTAGAGTATGCAATGTGTGAACAGCCGCCTCCGCAGGCTCAACGCCCCCCGAAGTATGTGGTCTCCTCTATGCATCCATCTCCTCATTGACTTGATTGGTAGGCCAAAAGTAGACGGGACACAGGTTGTCCAGCAGCTCTTTCGTGCCCTCGCTGCCACAAGGGAGGCCCATGAAACCGAGCGAAAGCGAAGGGCCCAGTGGGAACAAGACGTGGAAGCCAAACATGCTCAGCGACATGCAGAACTGGAGGCACAGATTTCGGACATGAAGCAAGAAATCGCATCTCTCCATGACATCGTCTCGAGGCTTCTGCCTTCACAGGAATGTGTCGCGAGTACTCCCCGGTCGAATGCTTCGCCCATGCTCGCTGCGCCAGCTCCACACCCGATTTTCGATACCAACGACCCCGGCACGCAATACCAGGTGATTTCTGAGACCAACCGGCCCCTCTCAGAAAGCGGACAGGTCGCACAGCAATCAGGTTTCTCATCAACGACCATGCGGGCGTCCACTTCTTTCCCAGTGGCTTCATCTTCGACTTCTGCTTATGGCCGCAAGCGACAGACGCCTGCTTCCAGCGGTGATGAAGGTCAAGAGAGTGGCGACAGCGACCATTCGAAAACCGCTACGGGTGAGAGACCCGCAAAGCGTGCTAATAAACATGACAAGCGCTGTTTTACAATACAGGTACGTCGACATCGAGTGTTCTGCCTGCATATCCACGCTAATTAATGTATCCAGCATGCCATGCGCAAGCACATCTATCACACGATGCAAGTTGAGCCCGATGACGATCTGCCTCCAAGCCACCTTGAAGGCCTCCCAATATCGGACGAAGAGCCCGTGCGGTTCGTCTGGGAGAAGACCCTGAAGCAGTCGCAACACAACACGCATATGAAGAATCGTGTGATAGTGGACCTCCAAACCCATCGACGGTTATACCCGCATGTCTCTGACGACGATTTTGTGAAGAAAACATTGGGTCCCACCTTCGACCAGGCGTACACCACGATGCGACAGAAGTTTAAGATTCAGAATGACGCATCTGTCGCAGCAGCGCAAAAGGCGAGGGAAGAACATAAGGTGATGCGATCGCGTCGAAATGGCCGGAAGCGATTCGTCAGTACATGTGTTTCAACTGGCTACGTCTTTGGCACTCAACTCTATAACAGAAACTCAGCAATCGCATCGACACTCGCAAAAATCTTGAGGCTTTTGCCCATGCGACGTTTGACGGTGCCCTGCAGATGGAATGCATGTCCTCAGAAGAGTCAGAAGATGATCAATCCCAGAACGGAATCTCGCCCCCAAAGCCAAAGGTACTCGTCGTCCGCGGTATACCCTGGCGGAGCACCCGTCTGTTGCGATTTTATGGCGTCCTGGACGAAGACGATAGGCTGGACAAACAACTCAAGCCGAAGCGGAATACGCGGAAGGATCGCAACGAGGGCCCACCAAAGGTCGGATTCCGGATGCCTCCCAAGGGTGTAGCCAGCTGGATGGTCAGCCGACGTTGGCTGCGCGACATGCAGCTGTCGCATCCTGATTTGTTAGAACTTTTGAAGGACATTGTCGTGGACCCTCCCGGATTTGATTGGAATCGTTTCGACGCTTTGGGTTACGAGAGCGAAGATGAATTGGACGCAGTGAGCTCTACGCTTCGCAGTCAACGTCTAACATACCCCCCTACATTTCATTCGAATGACCCTAATTCCAGCCAAGCTAGTTACTCTTTACAACACGCTCTAGTACCTACGCATCATGACAATCGATTTATGTAGTTACTATTGATTGCCTGCCAGGAAAGGGTATACTTAGGAATTGTTGATGTACTCTACATAATGTTCTAAGGGTTACGGTTCACACTAGTCTAGAGGTCGCGCTTACGACATGGGCTTTACGTACGCGTATAATGCAAGTCCGCTGGCTGTTCACAATAACTTGAATACGGCCGTGTAGCACTGATTACCTTTACCTTCGCATTGACGAGATTCATCACGGATTCACCCAACTCTTGAGCCATATGTATTCTGTCGAGGAAGGTGAGTACCCCAATGCCCGAGTATCGGTTGCAAAGCTCAAAGCAACGGTATAGTTCCGCGAAGCAAGTCTGAAGAGGTGTCCTGTACGTCCAAGCCCCGACAATTTGAACGAGGCATGAAGCTTACGCTTGTCTAGTCAGCCGACGGGCTCGAGAGTTCGTTGAGCTGCATGACCAAGTCGAGGTGCGTTCTACCACTCTCTATTGGGGCGTCTAATAACCTGTTCAATGGCATGCTTAGACAAGCGTGAACCTCTTGAACTCTTTGGAGACCTTCCTCTCCACATTCCAGACGGATTTGTCTGCGGTCTCAGGACAAATATCCGACCTTCAGGATAGGAGTAAAGACATTGAGAGCCGTCTCAAGAGTCGAAGGGTGCGTCGACCAATATCAAAGCCGAATCCTTGATTAAACTCTCTGCACTCAGAAAATCGAGAAGCCCCTCTCCAACCTCCTGACTGACTTGACTATACCCCCACCATTGGCGACAGTCATACTTGATACCCGAGTCGACGAATCATGGATACCCGCAATCGAGAACTTCGAACACAGACTTGACGTCCTCAGGGCGCGGACACGCGTCAAAGCTGCTCGAGATCTAGGAGAGGTTGCAGAAGGTCTTCGCATCGCAGTACGTCTACATGGATATGCACCTCACCCATATGCTGATTGTTTCCCTAGGCAGCTACTAAATTGCGCGTTTTGTTTATGGCATTGCTGCAGCCCATACGGACCAGCATGACGACGAATATGCAGGTCATACAAACTTCGGTTTTCTTGAAATACAGGCCTCTATATGGATTCTTGCACCGACAAGCCCCAAGCGTCGCTCAGGAGATCCAGAAGGCGTACCTGAGCGCCGCTCGCACATATTACGAGACAGGGTTCCGTCGGTATATGCGTAGTTTAGGATGGATCAAGGTAAGTTTCAATCCTCCGTCACCTTGTGTTTCTAAGTCAGGAATAGGCCCGAAATACAGAGAAAGCAGATACGATCGTCAATGCGACGGCCACCACGGATTCCAGTTCGGAGATCGATTTTGCAAGGCTAGAGTATGCTCGGATAGAAGGTCCGAGCGTCACGCTGACCTACATGGCGGACGACAAGGCATATGTGAGTTCATGAAATGACTACTTAGCGTATCTTATGACGAGCACCTTCCAGAAAGAGCCTGTAGAAGCTCTGTTGCGGTCAGCCTTACTAGTGCTCATGGACAACGGGACAGCAGAATACGCCTTCGTCACGGCGTTCTTCGCTCCCGAACCCGGTCCATCGCGAACATCTATGTCCAAAGAAAGCAGCAAGACCCTGTTCGCACAATCGCTGTCTTCGCATGAACAAGTAGCTGACGATACCGCATCGACGCCCGCGTCTGAGGATGGCCTGACGCCGAAAGCGAGACAGCGTTCAGATAGCATTTATAGCACCAGTGGGAGCAAATCGCTGGCGAACCTCACAAAGGAGTCACAGTCTTCCCTAAACACCCTATGGAAGCAGATAATGGATCCCGCTCTAGAGCATACGCAGGTGAGTCTGGCCCACAATACATTCGCAACATCATGCATGCTCACGTTCTACAAGAATTTCGTTAAAGCTTCTTTAGAACCTCTGCCCTCAGTCATCCCCCTCTTGACGATGATTCGGCTGACAGAGGAAGTCATGGTCGAGATCCAAAAACGAGATTGCCCGCCTCTGGAAACCTTTGTCTTTGGGCTTCGGCTGCAGATGTGGCCACTGTTCCAGAAGATGATGACAGAACAGGTTGACGCCCTCAAGAAGCTGGCCGAAGGCGCAAGTGCTGGTTACTTCAGAAGGGCTGTAGAAACCACCGACGTTCTTGTATCAACGGTATGTCTTCGAAACGGATACTCTGGAAGAAACACAACTAATTTCTGTGGGAACGAACCGTTATAGATCTGTAAACGATACACTAGCCTGTTTTTATCCTTTGTGATCTTGACGGAACAAAGCGAGGAAACGATGATCTTCTCAAAGTGTGTTCATTCGGAATTAACTTCCTTGTCGATGCGACATTTACTATATCTTTAGTCTTATACGCTTGAGGCAAGAGCTGACAAAACTCGTGGAAACGCACACCGACAAAATCAGCGACAGTCGAAAGAAAGCAAAAACTCGCTCGATATTATACGAAGAGTTGCTGCAAGGATTCAGCGTATGTATAAATACTCTACATAGTGACGCAAGGCTGATCATCACCACTTCAGCGAGGGTTCCGTCCTGCACCAGCACATCCTAAAGCTCAGACGGAAATAGCTTACTGGAAAGAGAAAGAGGAGCAAGCTCGCAAGAATATGGGGGCCACGCAGAGTACAGGGTCACGCAGGTGACGACTGTCTTCTCATTAAATACTTCTAATGAGGAGACTCGGTTCGACTATGCTTGTAATGGATATTCTAGCGCGCTGTAGTCCATAATAAATACCCAAGTGTCCATCCAACACAATTACGCTATATCCACAAAGCTTATGATTTATAAGGAGGGTTGAGGGTATCCGATCTGGTGAAAATCGCAGCGTTATAGACGACATCGATGAAGTCATGCTTCAATTCACGCACCGAATTTCTGGTTTCTGCAAAACAGGGAAAGACGCCTTGAGTAGATTGCCGGTTCCGTTTTGCTTCCCTATACGGAGTCTATTGAGGACTTCACGTACTTCACTAGGGGTGCTCGTGATCTTCGGCTTTTCAGGCCTTGAGCGGCTAGGCGCAAGCCTGTTTGAGCTTGAATCGCCGTAGCTAGTCGAAACGTGATCGAGTGTAGAGATGGATGGTGCTTTATTCACGAGCGCTGGGTTGGACATGCTACTTCGGCCTTCTAGGGCATCGCGGAGATCAGTCACGCCAACGCCCCTGGTCGACCGCGTCAGGCTTTGAAGAGACATGTTTTCGACGTGCATCAGTGCAGGAGTGAGCTTTAGGCGAGGAGATGGACCATCGCCACGCAGTGCATCATAACATGACTGAGGCTCAGTTGCTGCACATATAAAAAGGCATGAGATGTTGCCCCTTGGAAGATTGCCCATTCTTACCGTCGTTGAGAGCAGATTCTGCCGTCCAGTCGGACGTGAGTCGTCGATACAATGCTTGCTCGTCCATTCCGGTCGCATCCAGTACATTTTGATTGGAGACCAGCGACCGCAAAAGCTGTTCGCGATCAATGGCCACCCGCGAAAGTTGTGAGCTCTCTCCGGGGATCAGAGTTGGCTCATCGGGAGCGGTGAATACACCAGGCTCCCGGTTTGGCGACTTGGGTAAGTAAGATCCACATGGGATCTCGGACAAAGCCTAAGCCAGGATGAGTTCAAGTAGTCATCGTCGAGGAATCTCAGGAGTGACTCACCTGCTCGGCCATCTTCACAATATCTGCACAGTCCCATATATTGCCTATGCATAGCCAAGTTTTTACTAGAACTTCCTGGACTATCACAACACGATGCGTGAGATCCGTGCTCTCGGATTGGCTCTGCAGGACCGCGTCGAGATGCAGGAGAAACGGGACACCCGTAAGCAACCCGCGGACAGGAAGGTTTTCGTGCAGCGTGGTCAAGATAGACAGAGCATTGGAGTAATCCGATACGGTCGCGGCGGAAGATGTCAGGTCAGTAGGTAATTGATCTATCATTTGTTGCACCATAGATTGCTTCCTGAGACGGACGGGAATGGAGATGGAGCGGCGAGCATGATGAGAATGTGTAGGGGAGTCCCGATTTTCTGTGGCAGAAGATGGACGATTTGCAGATGCATCGACAAGGTCATTATCAGCTGCAGATCGAGCAGGAGAGGGCGTCACGGATGGTGTTCCTAGCCGGCGGGCGGTCATCGAGATGTATAGGTACACATGGAGGGCATGCAGGAAACGCGTGGATGCGTCACCATACAGCATAGCGATCATGTTGTTCGCCTGCTGGACGGGACCCTCAGCTAATGGCCGCAGTCGTCGCACGCCGTCGTAATCTGTGTATTCGCCTCGCTTTGGTATTTCCTCCCGGAGGTAGAAAAGGAGAGCGGTCACGTATTCGGTACGCACGGCGTAACTCTCATCGCAGAGGACGTGCAGTGTGTCTTGCCATATCTCGGGTGCTAACTTCGTCCTGTTTGACGGATGCGTGTGTTCATCCGCGTGCTCGATCGATACGCGAACCGGTTTCTGTGGATCTACGGAAGGTATGAATGTCGAAGTAACGGCCCCATTTTTAGATGGGTCCTCGCTGGAATGCCGCTCCGCTTCGTTAAGGATGTAGTGTTTCTCGGGAGCTTTGATGAGTCCTACTAGGCCGACAAGGAGGCAACGGACTGCCTGAACTCTACTTCTGTCGCTTGAGTCTCGATCTTTTCCGGGGACGCCATTTGCCTCCACGGACAATAAACGGCTAATGAGTTCGCTTGCCAGATCGTGTATTTGGTCCGAATAGTAGACGTGCGTGCCAAGGGAAGCGATGCACTTGGTGAGGGCTGGCAACAGACTGTCGTCAGGATCTATTGCCGCCCGACGAAGTATGAAGGTGATCAAGTTAGAAATGATATCAGAGGTCGAAAGGTTGACGACGGGCGTCGGAGATGTGAAAACCGCGGTGATCATAGCTGCTAGGGCGCTATGCAAAGGTCTTGCCACTGACACATCTTGATCTTCTTGGAGGCGCTCCACCAGGCGTGTCGGCACCGCATATCGGTATTGGTACTGTGCCCAATCTGTGGCTCTTCGCGCGAACCAGCAGCAGTGGTTTACTTGCTCCCAGCCTTTCCAGTCGTCTAGACTGTCCAGAGCCGCCTGCACGACAAGGCTGACCTGAGAACCATTCGAATGATCAAGCAGAGATGACAGGGCGCGTAGATTGGCGTGCGCGATGTCAATGCTAGAGGGCCCATTTTCACCGTCTTTGTGCAGGTGGATAGACGCGGCACGCCTTTCCACAGTCGGCCTAGTACGAAATTCAGCCATATATGGAGAAGTATTCTTGACCTTCAATGCCGCAGTCCTTTCAAGGTATCAGTTAGATGGCCTTCCGTATAAGTGATGCACTAACTCGTTTTCTAGGACAGAAATTTCGACGTCATGGATATTCATAATGAGGGCAGGGACGATCTTTTTGACCTGGGAACGGAACGAGGTAGAGCTGTATAATGCTTCAGATGTTACAACGCCGGTCAGAGCAGCTAAACCGACTAATCGCGTTCTGGTCGTACAAGTCAGGCTCAGACGCATATGAATATATGCAGACACTCACCGATTTCTGAATTCGTGATCACTCGACTTAGAATCCACGACACTCATTTGCGCAAATCTGTCAAGGATGGACATATAATCCTTAGTTACTTGACTGTCCACACCAATGAGACGTCCATCCGTAAAGGTCGTCCATGCCGTGAACTATGTGTAACAAGAATCAGCACGAACACTAGAACATGATGAGGCAAGGTCATTACCAGAGTAGCAACTTTAGCAGAAACTTCGAGGTCTGTCGGAAGATATGCTAACGTATTCTCTATAGACGCCATTAATGACGCTGTCAAGAGTGAGATGTCTCGTCGACACTCTGTCGCCAACGCTCTCATGATAGAGAGAGAGATCAAAAGCGAACTATTGTTGAAGCGTGAGTCGGTTAGCTAGAGCGCTGGTGGGTGATAACATGCACTCACGCCCTATAACGCGAATTACCAGCCTGCGCCTTCCTACTTTCGCCTTTCATTCTTTTTTCAAGTTCGCTCCCCAGCTTTTGAATCTTTCCGGGTCTGTTGGCCGCATAGTATGTCAATCGGGATAGCTCTTGAGAATTAGGACGATAGTCTGGCCCCGCAGTTAGGAGAGCAGCAGAAGGAGGGTAACAGGCGGTGATTAACTGCACGTGATTGGGTGTGAATGGGAGATGCATGGGATGAAAGGAATGCCCGCGACGGTGAAAGAAGGTCCTATAGGAATAACAGTGAGTAAGATAGGAGTGACGGGTTGGTAGAGTGAGTGAGAGCCGAGGGACCTGTACGCCGGCAGTCGTAGCGAGACTACATAAGCGTTCGGCCTGCTTGGTTTGCTGGATTTTTGACGTAGTGCCACGTGCATGCCCCGCAGTCGAGATTAAATTAGACGCCCGCAGGCCAGTGGCCCTGTGCGCCCGCCGGGCCTGCGATGCCAGTGAGCGCTCTCAGTCGCGCGATCGCACTAAGTCTCGCCCTCTATCCTCAGGTGGGCTGCAGGGATCTACCCGCATTGACTTTATGCTGATTCTTGAAACTCGCTTCTATCTAGTATATTCGAAACACTGTATTTTGGTCAATAGCTCTACACGCTCTACGGAAGCACTGCAGCTGTCTTGATTGATTCGTCTCTGATGACATGGTACAGCCTTTCCGGTAGCCTCCTGCCGGCTTGTATGCTGTCGAGCACCCACTCGGGTCTCACAACCGAAACCTTGGACGGCGTTCTTGAAGTGAGCAATTTCTGAGTTTTCCCTCCATTCAGCTGTTGCGAAGTCAGGATATGGGTTGCGCCCGCTGCGGTCTGCCTGCAGGGATCTCTTTAAATTTCTCCAAGTAGAGCGTCGAAGCGAACAGACGTACATCACCCGACCCCCTGCTTCGACGACATGCCTCTTCATTTCGATGTCCGTTGTGTCCCGCAAATAACCGTTTATGTACACTCGAACATTCTGCAATATCTTGCGGTCTCTTGAGGTGGTCTGTTCGACGAGTTTCTTCTGCCGAGATTCGAGGTATGTTCGCCTATTTCCGCGACGTTCTCCGCGTTGATGTCCTGTTACAGTGGATGATACATGATCTATGCAGACTGTCAGACATGATTGCCTTCAATGGTACTAGCCAGTGACCGACATGCTCGGAGCCCACTCTCGGAATGGGTTATAGGATTTGATTCGTCGGCGAGAGTGTTGAGTAAATGCCTTGTCAACGTCTTGGAAGGAATTTCCTCGAATCGATTGGACTCGGGTTTGCTAAATGGAGATATAATTCTGCTGAAGTCGGCCATCATGCATCATGCCTCAACACCATGGTCCGAAATTACAGGAAGTCCTGTAGGTTTACCTCTTCGTCTTGTTACCCATCATATTTGTCGAATCTTCAAATTCCGATTCTCCCGGGTCTGTTGCAGTGTATGGCGCATCCCTGCTGCTTAAGAGATCTGTCGTTATCTTGCCATTGAAGTTAACGACATCGGGGCTCTTGCGTTTCGGTTTTGTTATGGTGATAAACTTGTCCATGTCTTGAAGCACTCTGATAGCGAACTCGGGAGGCTCTCGATACGATGCAACTAGCTTTCGCAGGGTGTGGTTCAAGTTCAACCTGACTCGGAGTCGGACTTCTAATAATAGAATCTATAGACTATTGTGTGGTATCATGCACGTGACTTTGCGAGATTAGATATCAGATTTGCCTTGATTCGCCGTGCTTACTATTAGCGTCAATGTTTCCATTGATTTGATGGCTGCTGAAAGCGCTGAAACTATTTGAGTTGACTCGGAGGCGAATGGGGCTTCGTCTTCCTTATCGCAGCCTTGCTCGTCTCTATACACCAGGTCATCGCATTCCTTTTCGTTCAAGGCTGATGTCGACCAGAACGTATAAAGATGCCGTGGACAGGCTGAACTCGCTGCAATCGAATGCTGCGACTCTAGAAGCAGTGAGAGCTTTAGGCGGTCGTGCAAGCACCTTTGCTATACCAGAGATGGTTGAGTACTTGGAGAGGATAGGGTACACGGTAGGTTGTCGACAATGTGCACCTTTTCGAGTCTGAAATTTTGTAACAGCAAGAAGACCTGGACACTCTGAATGTACTTCATGTTACAGGCACCAAAGGGAAAGGGTCGACGTGTGCTTTTCTCGACTCTATTCTCCGCCACACGAAGCCAAACTGGAAAATAGGTAATAGTGTTCAAGTGCGTTGTGCGAAATGCTCATGAAATTCCCTAGGCCTGTACACGTCGCCCCACCTCATCGCTGTGCGGGAGCGTATACGCGTTAACGGCCAGCCTATATCCGAAGAAGATTTTGCTAAATATTTCTTCGAAGTCTGGGATAGGTTGGAGAAAAATGAGCAGGTAAGCATTCATGTTACCAGGACCTTATATCTGCTAACAACTGGCTATGACGACAGAGAAAGTTTCCAGAAACGCCATCGAAACCTGCATATTTTCGATACATGACTCTGCTTGCATTCCATGTCTTCTCGAGCATGAAGGTGAGCGTCGTGTATCTTTTCCGAGATAAAGCTTAGCCCAAAGGGTTTTTTTATAGGTTGATGCTACCATTCTTGAAGTGGGCGTGGGAGGGACTTATGATAGTACCAACATAGTCCCACATCCTGTGGTTACCGGCATATCCGCCCTTGGTATCGATCATACCGCGGTTCTAGGAAAGACGCTTGAAGAAATTGCCTGGCAGAAAGGAGGTATATACAAGGTCCGCCAGTCATTGTTCGATGCAACTGGCAGGAATTGACCCGTGCATGAAGGCAGGAGTACCTGCATTGACCGTCAACCAGCCGGAGCAGGGGTTGGCCGTACTCAAGCAACGAAGCATTGAACTCAATGTAATTTAACGATGTAATTCAATCGAATGGTTTGACCTGACCACGCTTCAGGCTTCCGAATTCAACATAGTGCCACTAATTCCCGAGTTGGCGGACATCCGATTAGGTACGCTTCAGAATGCCAGCCAAACGTACAATAGCTATAACGAAGGATCCAGGGTCACCTGGGGAACACCAAGTTCAGAATGCGAATCTTGCTATTCATCTAGCATCCAAATTTCTGCAGATCAAGGACGGTTATAAGCCACAGGAAAGCTTGCCCAAGACCTTCGTTGAGGGACTTGAATCTGCCAAATGGCCGGGTAGATGTCAGGCCGTCGCTGACCCCCGGTACTCGTCGACAACATGGTTTTTAGATGGTGCACACACCGTCGAGAGTCTTGAATGCTGCATGCAATGGTTTGTTAGCCCCGATGTTGCTCTGAGGGATGTTTCTGGGTGAGTGATACTTCAGTTTGTGAGTGCGACCTCTCACCTTTCGTTGACTCGTACTAGGGGACGGCCCAGGCGGGTCTTAATCTTCAACTGCACTAGCGGTCGTTCTGGGTCGTCGTTCCTGGGAACCATGCTTTCTAAGACTGCAGCCCAATTGAAGCTATTTGGTGCAAATGAGGAAGCCGGCCAACTTTTGGATCATGTCATCTTTTGCACGAATATCACTTACGCAGATGGAGGATTCAAAGGGGGTAATATTTTTGCAGTTTGGAATGTGACAATGGGAATTGATATTTACACAGACCTCACGACGCTCGCAATCCCAAAAGACGATCTGATGCATCTTAAGACGCAACAGGACTTGGCGTCGGCATGGTCATCTCTAGTGCCGACATTCCCAACGGCCAATATCCATGTCCTACCGTCGATTGAACACGCTATCGGTACCGTGCGCGGCCTTAGTGTCGAAGAGGGATGCGGCCATACGGACGTTTTGGTCGCTGGAAGTCTTCACTTGGTTGGCGGAGTGATTGAAGTCGCAGGGCTAGCGGATGTGGCATTATAGAATCCCATTGGACAATATAGGGTAGGACAGCATTATAAGTAGCGGATGCCTAGTAGATTTTCGGCACCTTCAACAGGTAATAATTCAATGATAAACATTGCATTTCTCAGAAATGCGCGATGCCCCTTAGTGATCCCAGCGTTTCTTCGTGCGGCTGCCACTGGCTTCTGAATCATAAAAGTTAATAGCCTAATTGTAGCTGTTAGCGTGACTTCCGGGGGAAAACCAAACATTTGCACGCTACCTGTTTATCGAGAAAGTCCCTGACTTTGATCTTGAGACCTCGGCTTGACGACGCAATACCCTGGGCTATGGTCATGAAGGTTTCAAAGTTGATCGGCTGTATCGGGAACGTCAGACATTTTTGACATCTATAACAGACATACGTACTTCGTAGCGCAGTATGCGAAGGTGGAGCGATTCGTCGTCTCGAATCAGAGCTTTCAGCCGTTTCTCAAACAGTGCGTTGTCCAGAGGCAGGACAGCGTCCGAAGCATCCTTCTTCTGTCGCGAGTTCTTCGACGTTGGTTTAGGGGCCAATGGTTTCGAAACCAACCTATTGACACCTCCATCGTCTTCGCCGCTGTCGCTGAGCGACGATGATACCTGAATACCAGTTGAGAGAGGAATGCTGTCGTGGACCATCCGAGGCGAGTTGGATGGCTCGTAATGTAAATAGGCCTCGTCAGCGGAATCGGTGGGAGTGTATCTCTCTTCCTCGTTTCCCCGAGATAGAAGGCGGTTAACGAGTGGTGGAGTTTCTGAAGGACTTTTTTCCGAGGCGCGTAGGCTTGTGGTCCTGAATTTGCTCTGCCCGAAAACTTGAGTGGGTTCTGGTGCAGCTTGCTCGAGATCATCCTTAAGTAGAACTCGCGCTCTGTCGAGGATACCAGTCCTGATTTGGTTTGGTTGTGCAATGGTGCTTGTAACTTTAGCGCGCTTGGAGCGTTTAGCCAGGGTGGTATTATCTACAATTTCTTCAAGGAAAGTTTTGGGTGCTGCTACCTCAGATGAGGTCGTTGGTAGCTTGGCTAATCCGCTGTCGGTAGTGATCTTGCACGACTCTTGGCTGATGAGGGCGTCCAAGGTACCCTGAGTTAGCCCTCTCTTCTTGGCACATGACCTAATGTGATTGAGTTTTTGAATGGCTGTTTTCCGAACCGTCCATGTAATTCCGCAGCAGATGCATTTGAGGACCGTAGACAAATCAGAGTCTTGAGGGAATATAACCCTCAGCTGTACACGACTTGTCGCTGGTTTCTTCGACTTGATGAGTGGGCTCGCAGCAGCGACCTTGTTCGCTTCAGATTCTGATGAAGTTGTATGAACGGATTTCTGTCGTTTCGGAGGTTGCTCTTGGGAATACGCAAATCGTTCGATCGAAACACGGAATTGGCCGTCATCGTCGTCATCGTCGTCACCAATAGAGGAAAGTGTTCTTGTGTATTTGGAAATCAACTTTCCGGACGCATCTGGTAAGGTGGCACAACCCAGACTGGAGGCGCTTGAGGACTCTAGATCGACAGGGGAAGTTGACTTCCCACAACAGAGACCGCCTACGTAACATACGTCAAGTCCAGTTGATATTGAGGATGCGTGAACATAACGCACCGGCGTTATTACCGCTTCCACGAATTAAACGCAGTTCCCCCCTATACTCTGCGTCAGTTGATTCGGAGTCTGCGAAGATCCACCTCTTGAGTACACGCTATATAATGAACACCACATTAACGCACCAGAGAGTTCGATAACATCTTCCGCAAGGAGAGAGAAAGGCAGAGGCCGAATCTTGTGTTCCGCATCCGAGACCAGGAGTGCGGGGACAAGATTATTGGTTTGGAGTAACGATTCTGGGTTCCGTCTCTTATTGGATTTCTTTGCCGTCTTCAATCTCCTTCGGAAATCTTCTCTCTCGGGTTCCGAGTCGTCGACGAGCTCGGCGGGTGCGATTGTGTCCATTGAAGTTGAAGTTGTTGCCAGATTCGCGGCGCGTCACTTAGGGTTCGCTCGACGCGTTCGCGTTATGTACGCTTGTTGACACAGTCCAGTTGCCCGTTACCCCGGGTCCAGCGGCTAAACGCGAGGCTGCGCTTTGCTCTCCTCTTGCTCCTCGAGGTATCAACTTCCCATCCTCGCCCTCTTATACATTCAGATGGGAAAGAAAGCTACTAACCCTCCCCCGCAACATGTCTCCATGCAAGAGTTGTATAGTGTCGTCTGTGGGGCCGCCTCTCAAGATCCCTCTGAGATGTTGCCAGCATCAGCACGTCTAAAGGAAATGCTGGATCTTGCCGGCGCATATGACGCTTTGCATGACATTGCTGCCCAACGTTCCCTGCCTTTGGCAGTTCGCCAATTGAGTATGATCCAGTTTAAAAACGCAGCTGTAAATCACTGGCGGGCCAAGAGGTACGTTGTTGTTCAGTTTACGCGACTAAAGTTCTCCAATCGCGCGTTGTCCAGATTATTCTCTCCGGAGGACAAGGTTAGGATAAGGGCGCGCTGTCTCGCATTCTTGGAGGAAGAGGATGATACGGTGGGCCTATATCATGTAAGTGAAAGCTAGTAGCTGAGTCTTGCATCAGATCTCTAGATGCAATGAAGTGATCGTTGCAAAACTCGGCCGACAAGATTTCCCTACAGCCTGGTATACTATGCATATGCTGTCTTAGAAACAGTGGTATTGACATTATTCCTAGGCCTTCTTTGGTCTCCGATCTTATGACTCGTATCAACGGCATCCTAGAGATGCGCTCAGCCTCTGCTACAACAGAGCCACATTCCACTCTCATTCTTCAGAGGGCGCTTCGTGTTTTGAACTGCCTCCTGAAGGAGTTCTCAAAAATGAAAATGATGACAGGAGTCAACACGATGCGGGAGGTGTGTTGTTTGCCGTTCAATGGGAAGGGGGAAAAGCTAACGCCTCAGAAGCTATTCGCCCAGCTGCACCTGCCGCTCTCCAATCAGCATTCAATCGTTATCTCTGCTGCTTCATCTGCCCTCAGTTCAAGTGGCATCACCCCCCGCGCGTTCGAAGATCTGGCTGTCGCGCATTTACTCTTCAAAGCGATCATGAAACTGGCTCTGTGGGTCTGGATCAGGACAAGGCAGGACTCGTACGCACAATTTGAACCATGGGTCAGTTTTGTTGTTCCAGCGACGCACGCCAAAGTAATAACATCGTTCCTCGCAGTTCCTACAATTCTTCCAATCAACGGCACTCCAACTGCGATCGCTTTCTGAGTTTCGCATCAATTTAACGATGTCCTTGCAAACATCGGGCACAGTACCAGATCCGACGACGACACGTTCTCTTGATATGTTAACTCGTTACATTCGTACGATGGGTAAATTCTTCCGGAGACTACAGCAGATAGACGTGCCGCGGTTTGTCGCTCTGCCGACATGTGACGACATCGTCTCTTACTACTGGGACAAAGTCGTGCAAGCGAATGCTTCTCAATCTTTGATAGCTGGTATATATCATTTCCTTCTCATCGGCCTCTGTGCTAACCCTCCCAAGATTCTCCTGTTGCGGTTTTCCCTGTGCGCTTTCTGGTGCAGGGAATGGTCATATTTAAAGAAAGCCTGGCCCAATGGTCTCCTAGTCGCAAGCGTGGTCCTGGCAATGGCATAAGTTCGGATGTTCGATCTATGGCGATGGCTGTTAATTGACCACGCCTGCACACAGCTTTGCCGAAAGAATTCGTGGAACGTGCTGTGATGCTTCTTGTTACGAACTTTATGCCGCTCAATCCCTCAGATCTTGAAGGTTGGATGGCTGATCCTGAAGAGTGGGTCCATGTCGAAGAAAAGGAAGACGAGCAATGGGAGTTTGAGATTCGTGTGAGTGTTCGACATTCGCCATTGTATTATTATGCCTCCAACACACTTCGTCTCCAGCCGTGTGCTGAACGCGTTCTTATGACTTTTTCCAATCAATATGCACAATATGTATCACCCTTGCTCGCCGAGGCTTTTCAAAAAATGAACAGTAAGGAGCCTACATCTGCCCCGAATTCGATGCAGTAGTCTAACCCACATCCCCAGGCACACCCATAAGCGATATGCAAGGAGTCATCAACAAGGAAGCCATCTATTGTGCCGTTGGTCGCTGCGCGCATCGCCTAAAAGATCTCATCGACTTTTCCGGATGGCTAGAGATCGCACTGGTGGAAGTGCGAAGCACCGACACGAAGTCAGTGCACCACAGATGCATTTCATCTATCGCTGACCGTCTGCATAATGCCAACAGCTATCTCGTTTTGAAGCGACGCATAGCGTGGCTCATTGGAAAATGGGTCAGCGATATGTGTTCTACGCCAAATGACAATCGGATATGGCAAATACTTCTGCAACTCTTATATGAGAGAGGAGCGGGAACAGAGGTCGTTCGTCTAACAGCAGCGACAGCAATTCGCGAATGTGTTGATGTACGTTTTCCCCGAGATCATATGTTGGCTTGACGTTAATCGGCTGTAACACAGACCATAGATTTCAATGCCGACATGTTCATTCAATTCATGGAATCGACTGTCATAGAACTATTGCGGTTAATCGGTGATGCGGAGAGCTTGGAGAGTAAACGCAAGGTGGCTGGTTGCTTGATCACTATCATAGATAGGGCAGAAGCGAGGGTATGTGCTCACCAATTCGTTTATGCCAACTATTAACGATTTGGAATCAGATTATCCCCCTCGTTGCAACAATAATGGAACCCCTACCACAACTATGCATGTTCAATCCTCACTCCATGCTGACAATCTCGACTAATTTTCTCTTTAGGGGCATCTGCTGGCGATGAGTGGCTGTTCAAGGGCACACTGCTATCAACTGTTTCAGGGCTTATTTCTGCAAGTTCTTCATGCTCTGTCGAAACGATACTAGCTCATGTGTCATTAGTCTGTTCGTGAACACTCCGACCCCCTCGCCGTCATTGTTGTTCCCCTTGTCCGCGAGAGTCTTGCTCCAACAGTAAGGAATTCATTCCTCTCAATTCTATTGTACGCTGAGTCTGCTTGCTAGGCTCGCGTTCATATTGATGAAGACGCACTGAACCTCTGGTCTATCGCGCTTCGCAACGCGACCTCACTAAACTCTTACAGTGGCGTCTCACTCGCTGATCTCTTTCCATTGGCGATATCTCTCCTGTCGGAAAATCTGGACCTCCTCGGAAAAATAATGGGCATCGTGGAAAGTTACTTCCTGATGGATGCGACACGGATCGCTCAGGTGAATTGAATCTGCCTTCATCGTTGACACCACGATTAATGTACTCTCCCAGAACTATGCGATAACTCTCTTCCCGGCAGCTCTGCAGGCCATGGGCCAAGCACTCTCGACGAATGTGAAGGACATCCTCATCGGGCTCGAACTTCTCTTCCAACTTGCCCCACCATCTGCATATGCGGAAGCTCTCCATGTAACGGGCCTGTTTGCTTCCTTGATAAAGACAATCATGGAGGACGATGTAAGACATCGAACGATCTCTACCCAGTCGCAAACTGACTTTTCTTTCCAGGCTGACACGACTCTTCTTACACATCACATCTACATCATGGCTCGTATAGCGGTGGCGGACAAGACCATATTTCTCCAGTTGATGTCTGCTACATCAAACTCACAAGGCGTACCGGAAACCCAGTTATGGGAAGGCCTCCTCGACCAGTGGTGGCGAAGAGTACGTGTCGTGTCTCGTGTACAACCTTTTCGGCCTGTAGACTTATGATCTAAAATATTAACAGTTCGACAACATGTACGAGCCCCGTCACAGAAAACTTGCGGCCATGGGTATCGCCTCCCTCCTTTCTACGGGACGTCAGGAGGTCTTGCAGAGACTTCCCACAGAAATCTTCAACTTGTGGTTGGATGTGTTTGCCGAGTTGAAGGAGGTGTTGGAGAAGAAGGACGATGGCCATGAGTGAGTCTTCCATAGATAAAACGCGTCCGAGTCTCACTCGCCGTAAACTTCTAGTGCGACTCTAAGGCTGTACTGGGACCAACCACAAGAGTCATTCTGGAATGATACCCAAGGAACAGTCGAGTATGACCGGCGTAAATTCGTATGTCATTCACACCTCATTATCACGTCCATCACTGATGGCTACCTTCTTTTCCAGATTTACGACAATGACGTTATTCGTACAACTGCTCTAGCACCTTTCATTGCCCACAACCTCCAGCAGGCGGAAATCAGCTGCGGAGGGACCCAAGTTATGCAAAACCAATACCTAGCCAAGGCAGACCCGGACGTCACGAAGCAAGTCATGGCCGCAGTCTTCGGAAAATAGATACACAACTGTCGACCTCAGTGATTGAGAATGCTCACTACCACCATCTAACCCCCTTTACCTCATTACTCCGTATGATATCAATACCATCTAATGAATACACAGATCCTGAAGTCTGCATGGCTTTCGAAATTAACCCAGGAACTAGAAATTACTGTATATTGACTTTGTGGTGCACACTCGCATAAGGTATATTGATGGACCTACTCCGATACATCTCCTTCGCTGCCACTAATCCAACTGCGGCTCCCAACACTCAACCCGCTAACACCGCTAAGACTACTGCCCATCTCATCAAAGTAATCACTCCCCCAATCCTCCCCACTGCCCTCTCCTTCACTTGCCAGATACGCAATACCACCTTGAACTCGTTCTGCTCTTCGCACCGGTTGAGCGCATCGCAGACATTCCCAGAGACCCCCATATTCATCTCCAGCTCGAAGCATTCGGTCCGCTATGCAGACATAACAATACACGTGCCCGCATGTTGTCCTGTATGGATTGTTCAGAGGGTGCATCGCAGGGCTTTCACCATTAGATGCTGCCGCATGATCCAGAGCAATTGCGTGTTGTGCGGAATCCCCACTGGGATTCACGAGCTCAAGATTCGACGCAGCATTTTCATGGCAGATAGCACATTCGGTGTCGGCCAGGTGCCAATATTTGCCTTGTCTCGTCTCTGAGGCTGCGGACTGGTCCCCACTTGAATCGTATCCCAGTATAGATCGGGCTCGGGCAGGAATGAGATGCTGCAAAGTCACCAATGGGTGAGAGAGGCCTGTGGTGATCTTGCTTGCTGTTCGCCGCAGTGTCCGTTGCGGGAATATGGGAAGGATGAAGATGAGGAATTCCTGCACCAGAATGTTTAAGAGCAATGAATAGAGTATATACGGTATACTTACGGTGAATGCATGCCAGACCATCTGGCGGTTCATGAACTCATAACTGACTTCGCGCTTGACGTGCTGTTGGACGGGCACAAGGCGCAGACCCAATATTCGATCCGCTGTAGTCCGATATCTGAGAAGCGGGGATGTAGTCACTGGCGAATAAGCAGTTTCCGTAATACGCACCTCCCATCCCAGAGAAATGCGACAAAGTTCAGTAATGAGACTACGGAGTGAACGGTCTCCATCTTCATTAGCATTTCCCATGCTATCCTCCGCTTGTCGGAAGTGGGCGCTTCGGGCCATGAGTGCGACAGGGCGTGGTCCCGTATTCGACTGTGAAAGTATGGGATGATGACCGTCAAGAGTAGGTGGACAAGAAGCTTTTGGCGAGGTAGACCAGACGCTAGTTAATTCCAACCATGAGGTACGTCATACACGGCCAAGAGCTCACGCACGGGAGGATTGAGAGGACGACTTCGAAGCTTTATACCTCAAGTCCTGCAGCTTTGCGCCGTAGGACGCTCCGGTATTCCATATTGAGAACTTGTAAAGTGTGAGCCGGATGAGAAGAGACAGCTCCGGCTCTAGACGAGTTCTGAGCGTGGACTAACAGGATCTCGTCAGAGCGCTGTGTCTCCCAAGAGGCAATGGGAGCGTACGTGGATGAAGTTGAGGGCCTTCCCAAATGGTTCCTGTAATATATGAACCAGTTCCTCGTCTAACAACTCCGCGTCGAGCTGTCCGACACGTATAATCTTCGCTCTAGGCATGGAGGGGAAATAGTGTTGGAAAGCCTGGAGGCGTGGCTGGGCTTGGTCCCATGCTTGCTGCCAGGATGTTTGCATGCTCGAGCTCATTCGGGAGGGGGAGGTGAGGGGAATTAGAGCCAGCTATTAGCGGCAGCTTCAATAGCCATGACAGGTGCTTCTACTCATCCTATGCTCTCAAAGTCCCATGGTCTCACGTGAAATCGAAGAGCCCACTGTCATTTCGTCAAGTAATCATGCCGGAATACAGCCGCGGCTCCTCCAAATCGCGTACAGTATTCCGAGCAAAGCTAGACAGCAGACTTTATCCGTTGTGTTGTCTGTGCAATAACGCGGGGTTTCCTGCGCCTCTGCATTCTGATTTTCACGTCTTTTGTAAAACTTGCCACTACAATATTTATTGTAAAGGACACAAGTATTTGTCTTCGTCTGTTTCAAATACCACCCGCACTGGACAGCCAAGATCCAACAACTACGAAATCTGACAGGTCGCATGGCCGTATTCGAGTAACAGGCTGGTCGACGCACGGCTATCGGTGCTGAACGGCGACTCCATCAAGCATCAAGTACCAAAAGCATAGAGAAATACGATCCTACCTTCGTCGAACGCACCTGGCAATCTCTCAGGACTCTCCACAATCCTTATAGCATCGGAGTAGAACACTGGGATTCAGGATATCGTTGGGCATTCTGAACGGATAAGACACGAGGTCCTTTTTTGTATTGCTTCACGTCTGAACCGTCCTTCTGGATCTACCATCTCAACTGAGCATCCTGCGCCGGGGCCCGACTGGTTCTTCAGAGGCATGGATCCGATGTCGATTAGTAGCGCTGAAGGAGATTCCACATATTGTCCGACATACGAAGAGGAAGAAGGGGCATAGCACTCGGATTGAGATGGCATGATGTTACATAGCATAAGAAGCGACCGTACCCCGCAATCATTGATACGCCATAGAAATATGCGTGGCATATCCAGATCAGTGCGCAGTCCTCCTGCTCTCCTGGATGATGGTGCTGAGCTCCTCAAGCTTGCGCTTCGAGCGCAGAAGGGTCCCGAGCTATGGAAGAAACGGATCAGCCTTCTCAGGTTCCATAGGGGTAGGGAGTCAATGCTAGACGCACCCGCTTCTTCGTCAGCTTGCGGGCCTTCTTGTCCTATGGATTTAAGACCGTGCATAAGAACACAGTTCGGTCACTTCAAAACCATTCATGCGCACCTTCGAGTTACGGAGCAACTCCATCACTCGTCGCTCATAGGGAGAGAATCCGACGACCTCCCGCACAACCGAGCGCACAAACGTCGTCTTGGTGGACCGGATACCCTTGCGGTGGCTGGGGCGGACGCCCTTGGCGATGGGGGTCGTGGGGTGGCCATGGTTGAGGCCGCGGCGGAGGTCTGCATGACGTACTTCAATGGCATGCTCTCCATTCGACAAAGGGGACACATACTGTTGCGAACCATATTTTTGATCTTGAAGACTTGACGAGGGCGGCGGCGGCGGTTTGCTTGGATGCGTATGGTACGCGTGACGCGTGACCGAAACGGTTGTGGCTTGAATCTGTACAGTTCGACGTAGATTAATTCCCACGCCTTGGTACACTACAAGGCTACTTACTATATGTATATACTACAAGCTTCGAATCTAATCACTAATGCGCCCGAATATGCCTTCCACTGAATTCTGCGTCCCTTATCTGCTCGGCAGCCATGCAACATGGTTCATGTTCTAATATACAGCAACACAATATATTAAACCGGCGTCATGCGCTGAGAAGGTACTGTTTGGCGAACGATCTTCACCTTCGAACCAGCCTTCGACATCGGCAACAAAATCGCTGAGGCAGTTGCACCTTCCATGCCCGTGGGCCCCGTGCTAACTGCAGATGTCAGCGTTAGCTCAGGGTGATGCACCTTGGTTGGTGATCCATCCTCTCGAACTGGCGATTTGGCAGCGTGCCCTCGTCGCGATTCCCCGACTGGTCTTTCATCATCTTCCTCTTCCTCCTCTTCCTCCTCTTCCCCTCCATCCTCCTCTTCTCCCGCGTTGTCCTGATGAAGGCAAAGACCGATACATTCGTCTGGTCAATTAAAGTACTGTCCTAAGAGTAACTTACGGCTTCATCGAAGTCCTCCATATGTCTATCGTCTGTGCTCTCGGCTTCCTCGTCCTCATAGTCATCTTCCTCGTCGATCCATCGGCCTCGCCAATCGACAAAATCCAGCTCTTCTGGAGTCTCGGGCCGAAGTCTCATCCACTGCATTCGAGGACCGTTTTTGGCCTTCTCGCTGACCCTAAACCCGTGGATTTTGGCAACATATACTTTGCCTGCGGCACGTTTCTGGCCGCCATGTTGGTTGGGATTCACGAATGGAGGTCCAGAGGAAGAGTTACTTCCTGTGAAGCTTCGGGGAGAGCGTGCGGGAGACAAAGAGCCAGATGAGGATGGCGGCTTCCAGAAGGGAGCTGGTAGGTATTCTCTGTAACTCTGGAAGAAAAGATGCGCAAAAGTTGTTCCAAAGAAGGCGCCTGCAGTGTGAGATGTACAATTAACACCAGAAGTGTGTTCAGAGTTCAGTGGCGGACATACCGTCAACCCCCTGGAATCGGCTGCTTGGCGGAACATAGATATCATTACAGTTGGGGCAGTATAGCTTCACGGTGTCGAGGCCTGGCAAATCGGAACGTCCGCATGGAACAACGTTGTTTCCCATGCAGTAGACGCGTGGACACGAGCCGAAGATGCCTGCCTCATACTTCTCAACCTAGATTGATGGAATATTGAGCTAGGGCACGTTGAAGCGCTAGAAGTTATGGAAATACCATCGCTTGCAGACCGGCTCGAGTGAGAATGTATCGTTGATGGACAAGTCCATAGAGCAATTCTGCTGATGCTTCGACGATGGAAACATCAGGTATCTTCGCTGAGTCCTCGTCTTGGGGAACATGGGACGATAAGGTGAGTGGGGCTTGTCGATGACGGGTGAACCTGCGAGCGTATTCACCTGGTTCCACGTCCAAAACCATCTCCATCGCCTCCTTCCAAAACGGCACCATTGCATTCAACCCAGTCAAGTTGAAATCATCTTCGATGAAGTCCTCGGCCACTTCGCAGAAGTAGTCATGTCCAGGCAGTGAACAAAACCAGCTGATCCAAGTTAATGTTGATGTAGGGGTAGACGAGGCTGCATCACAGTATCCCAGCAATTTCGAACGGAAAGCGTGTCGTCGAGGTGTGGGTAGAGGGCAATGCAGAAACCTAGTGTTGGCAAGGGTCATACACCGTTGAATCGACGGTTGTACGTACTGTAGCCTTCCTGCTCGTCCACCTCCTGCATTGCTTCGTCGCCTTCACCACCGACACTGAGCGTTTCGTCCTCCTGTCCTTCAGCTTGAGTGTTGTCCATAGCAGTTTGCTGGACCCGACGCGACATGGGAAAGGGCCACAGCTCAAGAATATCCTGTTAGGATAAGCTTGCCGTAAATGTCCAAATGAGACCGTAACACGCGTACGGTGAAAGTGCTTTCACACTCCGCCACACTCTTGAGGCCAAGTTCCTCGCGCACAGCTTCGAACCGAACATGATGATCATGATGATGTATTCAATGCACATGCACATATCGACAATATATCTTCATCATGTCTACTCTGCCTCAACCAACAGTTTTTTTTTGGAATCTCATATAGCTTTAGTTGCGGAGAGTTACCGTATATCTAAGCTATGTGTATCGTATGATGCGAGTCGTGGAACGTAAGTGGTGCCGGTGAGTAGGTGAAGCGCAGCATGAGCCCGAAGGCGTAGGAGACCTGTGCAACCAACAGTATACTGTATATCTATATGTATCCCCTCGCCGCGCCCTAACGTCTTCAATCTCAAGTGAAGCTGCAGCTTCCCTGCTCCCGAACATTCCCCGCCCAAAACGATGGACCCATGATAACCAACATCAAAAGCTGTCCGATCACTAGGGACACTCCAACATAGAGCCATGCTTTCCACAGCCGCAACGCACTGATCTCCGCAGTGAACGTACTGACGGTTGTAAGACAACCGCAATAGCCGTCCGCCAGGCCCTGCAACACGGAACACGCATTTGGCGACACAGGGTTTGACAGTCCCTGCAGAACATGGAACAGCGCCAACAACCCCGTGCCGAGAGAGTTGGCCGTCAGCGTGCCGAAGGGCATGAGCTTCACGCGGGGGTTTAGCAAGATTGACAAGGTATATCTTGACAAGGTTCCTGGAAAAGAGAATAATAGCGCCGCGGTCGCCTGATGTCGGAAGGACGGAGACATGCGGAAGTAGGCGGGATATGTTGCTGCATATATGAGAATGGATAAGCCTGTCAGGCCGTATCGAATAATCTTGCGCGGTGGACGTATTGAGGGTATATATGGCGCGATTATCGAGGATATGTAGACGCCGCACGACAGCGACGCAATGGAGGCGGAGAGCGTGAAGAATAATTTCGTGAATCCGTCGATGATCTATACGAGGGATGAGAAGGAGAAAGGTAGAAGTAGGAAGATGCGCACGTCTCTCAGCCAATCACGATGGAAATCCCCTTCGTTTATCCATGAATTGAAGACATCCAACTGCCATCCGGAAAATGTCGTCAGAGAACCACAGAAACCTGACACAACATGAGCATGAGCGTTGGAGGCATGGCACAAGAAAGTACCTGTAGTAATCGCAGTATAAAGTGGACCATAGCTGATTTGGTCAGTCCCACAGTAGCAACGAATAGGTTGGCACGACTTACAAATTCCCAAGTTGCCCTTTCAGTGGAAGCGCCAAGCCCATAAAAAGGCAGCCAATGGCTTGGACCCATGCCAAGGGAAATATACTTCGGCCGTCGTATGTCACCAAGGCTTGGAGTCCCAGTCTCGCGAGAACGCCAAAGACAGAGGCCGGCATGAGCAGGGCGAGGACTGCTGGTGAGAAAGGGTGGTAGACCTTGAGAGGGGGCAAGCTCTCTTCACTGGGAGGCCGGTCGATGCCCGCGAGCGATTCGGCATCGTCTATGCTCTCGTGGCGGGCGATCGTCGAGCCTACATCGCTGAGGTGCGAGGCGCTGCGGCGAGAAAGGCTGCGGCGACGGCCTGACGTGATGGTACTGGATCTGCGATGGGACGTAGGTTCGACCACGCCGTTTGCTAGCTGTGAACCCTCGGAAACGTATGGTTTTGATTTCTCCACATCGGGGTTTGATGAAGAGGAGGGCGAGGAGGACGCCATAGGGGCGACGAACGCATGAACGACGATCGCCGACGGCTGGACACTCGACTGCACAAACTTGTCTCAGCTGTGCTCATGTGCTCCCGCAGCTCGGCTCGCACTGAATATTCCACGCACAAACCACCTGGTTTTCTCAGAATGCTGTCGCAAGATTCTCCAGCATGTGCAACGTTGAAGTCATGGTACGAGAAAGAAGGTTACACATTGTCATTTTTAGCCGCTAAATGCTGTCAGAGGGTCTGCTGTTCTCGCCGGACTGACACAGACATTAATACCCCACAGGATGTCCCGTGGACGAGTCGCAAACAGAGCGGAAAGCACGAAAGGAGTCATATTGTCTTCAGCAATGAAATGACTACTATAACAAACGGCTACAAGACGACTGGAAAATGTCAGAAGAAAGCGAAGCCCAACAATCGACAGTGATCAAAGATCCGCGACGCAGGCATTATATCCTTCTATTGTAGCTCTTGGTCCTCGCCATTAGGTAGCACAGAGTGGGTGAGCAAATGGCTACCTTGGTTGTAAGATAGACCGTGATGTAAGATGAAGAAAACGAACCTCAAAAAATCGGGGAAAATGGGACAGAGTTTAGGGCAGGTCGCGGTTCCCTCGGGACCGGGGAGCGAATTGTCACTGGGCGTGCCGCGCGTCGCGCGGCGGCCTGTCGAACGAGAACAGCGTCGCATAAAAGTCATGGGAGGATACTGCCTGCTCGAGCATTTCCACACTACGTCTACCAAGCTTCTTGGTGCGCAGACCGTCTGCTGGACGCCTTCACTCAGGGCACCCTGCGACGCCTCCCGGTGACTAAACGTTGCTGACGAAATTGACACTGGTATGTCTGCCGTCCAGGACTGATAAGTACGCAGGTGCGCAGCGAGGCGCTTTCATCCCTGATCACCGACCGCCCCCCTTTTTTTTTTTTTTTTTTTAAAAAAACCCCCCCCCCCGGGGGGGGGGGGGGGGGGTTTTTTTTTTTTTTTAGCCTCTCTATGGGCAGTCGGTGATATAAATTCGAGACGACGCCTGGTGCGCTGACGATGTTAAGCACACACGTAATGTGGTCTTCTTTCAACCAGTCTTTCACTGATCGTCTTTCGCGGCCTATCGACTCTTTAAAACTCGTCATTGAAGATCACGGCACTGAGAAACAAACAATAAACAAGAAATATGGGGGGTACGTCTGATATTCTAACGCATGCATCTAGACGGATACTTAAATTGTCAAATTCGACTATCGAAATTATGAAGGACCCTCACCTGCATTAGAACCGACTCGAGCACGGCGGAGTGGTAGGGGATTTGCACGACCCGTGTCCAAATTTGGAAGAACTGGGGTCGACTTTTCACGTAAAGGCATCCTTCAGAACCACCAACCTGTCGTCATCCAGCGGACCAGAATGTTAATCTACAGTGCTGCTCATCCGTTTCAGGCGCTTGCTGGCAGATTCGGCTTGCGATCCGGATGCTTTGGACCGCTTCTGCGAAAATACGACACTCATATCTTTCGAACCTTCAGAGTGTGGGACCGTCTCCTCAGCCGGGGCCTGAGTTCCCACTTGGCCCTCCAGAGGTAATTTGGCCAGTTGGTACCACAGGTCGCGGATCATTTTGAGCAGGGCATAGGTCTCTACTTGCCCAGGCGTGAGGATCCCCTCGTTCGCGCGAAAGGCAGACAGTGCTGTTAATATGACGAAATATGGATGCAATTGACTCGAGGTCAGCTTGGGAAAGTCGGTGTATGGGGAATAGTAGAAGGTGCCGCATGATTCATTGCGAGAACTGCGTCTGGGGTGCTGATTTGCAGAGTAAAATTCTTCTATACGGATTATGGCCAAGTTTCCGAGCTTGAAGGATACCAGCTGATAGAAATATGCTTGCTTTGGAGCACATATCTAGGTAAAATCTATGCATGAGCCAAGTACATGTGAGCAGCGTCCTGGAGCTACGCACCACATCCCATGCACGATTGAAACCGCCCTCTGTGCACTTGAGCAGCTGGAGTATGATACTGGTCAGAGTATCTTTGACGGGAACGAGGGTCCAGAGCTTCCTGACAAATGTAACATGCCAGTCTCTTCGCACTGGAGGTTGAAGTCGGTAAAAAATATCATAAGCACTGAATCACTGAACTTGACGCTTACGTATGACAGTATTTTCCGCCCGCTTCTGTTGGGCACTGCTACCCAAGTGCCATGAATTACCTAGGTCCTGTGACTGTAAGACGATGCCGTGAGTTAGGAAAGCCGGCCGTCCCGAATTATAGAAGAGTAACGAGAGCCTACTTCTTGTCGGTCACAATCCACGGTGATGTAACACATAGCAAGGGCCTCTCGTATAGAATCCTCGTTGGTTATCAAACACGCGATTCGCTCAGCCATGATGAGAGCTAGTGTCGGCTGATTCTGATATTGAAAATTGAATGTTGTGACTGCTGGCAAGACCGTCGACGCGCAGTCGCGACCGTTTTGTTTGGTCAGTTGAGTGCAAACAACGCGCTTGTGGCGTGCCACCGTCCGTATGATCTCCTCCGGACCCCTTCTACACGGCGATTATCGGGAGGACCAACTTGAAGGGTGTTTTGGGCCCCTCAGAGTTGTCGCAAAATGTGTTGCAAGGGCACGCAGTCATAATTCGGTACAGTGCTTTGCATATTAAACTGCAGGTCGCCTGATCCTGCACATTGTTTGTTATAGCCAAACATTACCCTAAAGGAGACTCGGGGGTGCTCTGATTGGCTGGTATACAAGTCAGGCTTCCCTTTCGGGTAATATTTGGCTACTACAAACAAAGCGTAGAAAGACGCGACCTGCAGTTTATTATGCAAAGCACTGTAAGTCACAAGTATCCGACGACTCTGTCACTGAAATAACTATCACATTCCATGTTTTCCGACTATCAGGCTTGTTTGCAGTCCATCCGGAACGTTCTTTCCGAGTTTGGCATACGGTAAACGACTCTCTTCCTGCTATTCCCCTTCGTTCGCCGACGGACCGAGTCCGACGCCGTTTCTCTCCAGATGCGGACGACTGTTGGGCGGATCAGCGCGGGTCAGCTTCCTGGGCGGATTCGACTTACGGTCACGGGTATGCAATCATCCTACTTACCGGAGTAGGCTTCGGGCGCGACTGGATGTACTAACGCGTCTGCCTGCTGCGTATGGACGTACGCACCCGGGTTCTGCACGGAGGCTCTTCCCATGACGATCTGACCACGCCGACTGTGGGGAACAGGCTGGCGACCGTCCAATATGATGCCGTCCGAATATAAAAGAGGGACGACCAGTCCCCTCCAGACCATCCACATCCCCCTCCTCTACTCAACAACAGTTCCTATCTTCTCAATCTCTATCGTCAACTCACATTCAATATGAAGGTGGGATGATCGTGCTACGCTGAGCAGCATGAAATATGCTTACGCACGGCTTTGTTCTAGGTTCTCGCAGTTTCTACAACGGTTTCAAGGCTGCCAAGGCTGAGCCCCGCCTTCTCGGCACCGTCGAGAACGAGGTAGGCTCACAAACCATTCCTCAGATCGTCATCTCTAACAGACGTGCAGCTCGGTCTCCGTTCCTTCCTCGAATCTCGCGGCCACGAATACATCATAAGTCTGCTGCGCCTGTGACCAGCTGCGTTCCGGGTTCCTGAGGCTCCTTTTTCTTAGGTGACCAGCTCCAAGGATGGCCCCAACAGCGAATTCGAGAAGCATATCGAGGATGTATGTCTAGCTGTGGCTCACAAGATGCGTGCACGGTGACTGATAGATGTTTTAGGCCGATATCCTAATCACGACGCCCTTCCACCCGGGCTACCTTACTCGGGACCTCATGAACAAGGTATGGCCGCTGTGAATATGCTGTGTCGGGAACGCGAGCTAAGATGTGCATCATCAGGCCAAGAACCTCAAAGTCTGTGTGACTGCTGGTGTTGGTTTGGATCACATCGACCTCAATGCAGCTGTCGACAACAAGCTCCAAGTCTTGGAGGTACATCCATCTATCCTCCATTCTCATTGATACGGTGCATTTTCCTCTCCAGCACTGGATCCAATGTAGTGTCTGTCGCCGAGCAGGTCCTCATGTCCATGCTTGTGCTTGTGCGCAACTTCGTCCCGGCCAACGAGATGGTCCGTCGTGGCGACTGGAACGTCGCTGATATTGCCCAGAACGCCTTCGACCTTGAGGGAAAGACGATCGGTACGATCGGCGCAGGCCGCATCGGCCAGCGCGTCCTCTCACGTCTGCAGCCCTTCAACCCCAAGGAGCTTCTGTACTACGACTACAATGCGCTGTCTCCCGAATGACGAAATTGCGCTCACTTGTGTCATGATTTTCTCAGAGACTGAGAAGTCTCTGACGGCTCGCCGGGTCGCTGATGTCAAGGACTTCGTCTCGCAATGCGACATCGTCACGATCAACGCGCCCCTCCACGAGGGCACGCGCGGCCTCATCAACAAGGACATGCTCAAACACTTCAAGCCTGTAAGTCCCCTTGAATCACCTCCACTGCTTCTCACCAATCTGACTCACCGCACCTCAGGGCTCTTGGCTCGTCAACACCGCTCGCGGCGCCATCTGCGAGGCCGAGGACGTCGCCGCCGCCGTGAAGAGTGGCCAGCTGCGCGGCTACGCCGGCGACGTGTGGAACGTGCAGCCCGCGCCGAAGGACCACCCCTGGCGCAGCATGGTGAACCCGCTCGGCGGCGGCAACGGCATGACGCCGCACTACTCGGGCACGACGCTCGATGTGCAGATCCGCTATGCCGAGGGCACCAAGGAGATCCTCGAGAACTTCTTCGACGGCAAGCCGCAGGAGCCGTCTAATGTTATCGTCGGTGTCGGCAAGTACGAGTCTAAGGCTTGTGAGTATCACACTTCCTCTCGCGGATCCATACCGAGTTCCTGATTATCTTCTCCAGACGGCCAGCGGTAAACGTCATGCGCAACTACCTCCAAGGGCATCAATTTAACGGACTTCAATGATTTGTACCCTTACACTAATTCTGTACAACTCAACTAGCTTTGTGTAATTTGCCCTCTCGCAATCATATTCACGCGAAGTACACGCCTGTCGGATCTGTGCCAATTCTGCAGATGGTCAAATTGAATCGTTCTTCGCATACATGTAAATAGATGATTGTGTTCGTATGTCACAAACGTGGAAAGTATGGTACACTTGAATTAGTAATAATGGATATGTAAAACTACCGATTAAGAATCAATTGCCCCGTCGAAGAGATAAACCCTCTACTGATCATTTGTACGTCTCTTCTTACTCGCGGATTCTACCTTTACATCGTTGGCAGCTGCCCGTTTATCTCGGGAAGAAACATTCGTATCTTCAGCCAAAGCCTCGGCTTGCTGAGCTGGCGCTTCCGGATCAGCAGTGGAGTCCCAAGGAAGCTTGGCGAGTTCATGCCAAAGGTCTACGATCGTTTTGAGCAGCGCGTACGTCTCGACCTGATCGAGCTTGAGGATGTCTTCGTTTGCGCGAAACGCAGCCCATGCGGAAAAGACAACAAAATATGGATGCAGCGTGGACGAAGCGATTTCGGGGAAGTTGTCGTACGGTGAAGAATACATCCCCGAAGCCGAGCGCTTTTTGGGATCTCGATCCCTGAGAATTGTCAAGTTTCCCAGCTTAAAAGGCACAAATATGTAGTGGAAGCGTCTCTTGCGACGGCATACCTGCATGGGATATAAGGTGAGTAGTCTATCAAATGAAGATGGCACGCGGCAGCCTTCAAAAGCTGTGACTACTACGCACCGCATCCCACTGGCCATTGACACCCTTCTTCCTATGCTCCAAAAGACTGATCACGAGCGCTTGGAGGATGTTTTTCCTAGGTACGAGTGTCCAACAAAAATCTGCGAAAGTTGCATGCCAGTCCTTCCTTACTGGTAGCTCAATGCCGATGAGAAGGGTATCTAATTGACGAACAATTTGGCCTTACGAGTGATGGTGTTCTCATCCATTTCATGATCAGCAGCATTCAATAAACCCCATGCTTCACCAAGGTCCTGAGACTGAAGAGAGCCTTTGTGTAGTCAACTGTCGCTCACGTGTGACGATGTAAGGACAAACCTCTGAGGGATCGCATATCTCTGTGATGCAGACCTTGGTTAATGCCTGCGGCGGACCGCAGTCGTTGGTTATTAGACAAGCAGGTTCGTCACGGTGGGTCATGGCGGTCAAAAGGCGGTTGCTGGCAAGGGCCGTGTCGTACTACACCGGCGTCACGCGTCTGTGGCACGCATTTGTTTGTCTAGGACAAATAACGCGCTTGTGGCGCCAGTCATTTGAATATCCTGCAACTTCAACGTCCGAACTCATGTCTTAACGCCCATAGCCTATCAATAAAACACGGAGAAACACCACGTATGTACGTAGATCATAGATATATAATTTTAGCTCATATCCCCCGCCGCTCTGATAAAAATATTCAGCCTGAGCCATCCTCTACCTCGGACAAAATACAGCATGAGAGGTAAGTACCTTCAGTTGACCTTCAGAGTGTTCTACGAGGCCTCGTATAGGGTTTCCCTGTAGTCACATAAATTACATCCTCCGTGCGTTTCCTCTTGGTGCCCGAGGTCGATCCCGGCTGCGCCTCGCGCTCAGATGCAGTACGTTGACCCTCTGCAGGATGCGAGGTCGCAGTCGGTGGTGGTGCCGCAACCTCCATAGGTAACAGAGCTAGCTCGTCCCAAAGTCCCATGATCGTCTTCAACAGCGCGTACGTCGCGATCGGCTGCCCCTCCGGGTCTTTCAAAGCGAGAGTCTTCTCGTTCGCGGTGAAGGCCGCCCAGGCCGCGGTGATGACGAAATACGGATGTACGCCGGGGGGTGGGGAGAGGGGGAGGTTGCGGTATGGAGGGAGGTGCATGTACGGTCGGCTGAAGTTGCCGAGGAGGATGTCAGAGCGGATGATGGGGACGTTTAGCGTGAATGCGATGAGTTCGAGTTTGCATGGGCTCGAGGCGGGCGGGAATATCTAATGGATGGTAGATGGTAGATTGGGCGTCAGAGGGAAACAAAGTCTAGAGGCTGGAACGGCGTACGTGATACCACGGACGGTTTATGCCGACCGACTTGCAACGGAGAAGCTTGGAGATGATGTCTTTGAGCGTCCTCACTTCGGGCACGAGCGTCCAGCAGTGTTCGCGGAACGTGGCGTGCAGGTCCATGCGCACTAAGCGTGCAGTTCCCGACCGCCTCCGTAAGCTGGGCGATCCAGCCGCTCGAGGAAGTCGAAACGGCTGAACTCACGCGTTATTTTGGTCCGCAACGCCCTCTCGACTGCGTTGTTCATACCCCATACCTCGCCGAGTCTCGCCAACTGCAGCGTGTCCATACAGTGTCAGCGCACGCGACTTCCTCGCGCGATAGATGGGATAGACAAAGCATCAGTGGCACCTCGTCTGTGGAGACTCTGGCAGCGCTTGTGATGCAGCATTGGGTGAGAGTTTGGGGCATTGAGTCTTCATTGGTGATTATGCAGGTGCGTTTCGGGGGAGAGGACATGGTGGGCGGTGGTGTAGATGGTCGATGGATGCGGATGATGAGGCCTTGAGGAATTCGGAGTTCCTGACTGGAGTCGTGGTGAACGCGTGGTGGTGAGTCTGGACCTTACCACTTGGCATGCATGTGGTAGGCTCAAGAAACGCGTTTGCGGCGTTCCAGGCGGAGAGCGATTCGATCAAATAAAGATTACATGTTGGCGTTGCTGCCTACGGCGGACTACAGTAGCGCAGGGCGAGATTATGAGGACATAGAATTCTAGGACACCAGAAGAATCAGCCAGTTGCGTCCCCCCAAGAAGATATGTGAAAGTACCTTTAGTTGTATGCAGACGAGACTCTCAAGGCGATGATTTTGCTACCTTTGAACGAGTAGAGGGGCCATCCAACTCGTCTGATGCCTTCCTTTTCTTGGCCGATTCTACGGATGCTTCAGACGCGATTGTTTGTTCGCCTTGAGCCGTGCTCCCGTCGCCTTTCGATTCTGCGCCCTCCATGGGGAGGTCTGAAAGCTCCCTCCAAAGCTCCATGATCGTCCGCAGGAGCGAATACGTCATGTTGGACCTGTTGGTGTCGAGGCTTTCTTTGTTTCTGTTGAACGCATCCCATGCAGCCACGATGGCAAAGTAAGGGTGTAAGCATGTCAACGTAAACGCTGGTAGATTGGTGTACGGAGGAGGGAATATGTTTGGTGGGCTCGCGGCATTTTCTTCGTTTAACCTGATGATCGAGAGAGTTCCCAGCGACAATGGCAATAATTCGAATTTGTAGAACAATTTCTTGGGAGGGCATATCTATGCGTAGACACATGAACAAATTGCCCGTCATGACACATAATAGGAAAAAAGGAAGTTCTGCAGTCACGTACCTGGTCCCAGGGACGATTTTCCCCTTTCTTTTTGCACGTCAACAGTTTCGCGACTATATCAGATAGCCTTGACCTTATAGGCACTAAAGTCCAGCAATTCTCGCGGAGCATGATGTCCCAGTCTGCACGTACTGATGTTCAGACGCGTGAGCCAAAGCCTACAGCATCCGAGTCTTCCTGTGCCACTCGGAGTGACTCAGACTCAGAGTGATTAAGACTTAACATGTGACTTTGTTTTCCAGCGACTGTTCAACTACGTTTTCCATGCCCCACACGTCGCTAAGTCTGATCAACTGTAAGAGAAGACGTGAGGTCTGAATCCCACCACGAGCGAGGACTTGAAACGTACCTCTTCGCGAGAAATGCAGTCCACGATACAGCGATCAACCAAAGCCTTAGGAACGGAGCTTTCGTTTGTTATGAGACAAGTACGTTTCGGGGGTGCCGCCATAGTATAAAATGTTGATATCGTGAGGGAGAGCAGTACTAGGAATACTAATATTAGTATCTGAACGTTCAAGTTCATCGGGGTTTCCGAGTCGGCCGCGGCGCGTCTGTTTGTTGGTACAAACAACGCGCCTGTGGCGTGACCGGTATCTCCGCGGCGCTTACGTCCGGTCACCGTGACGGTCGTCGATCCTTCCCCGCTCCCCCGTTTGACAAGTACGTGTCCATACCACATATCTGAACTGACTTTCCAGAATACGAGTTTAGCGTCCTCTCCTCGCAGACACAGGCCAGTGTGTCCGCTGGCGCGATAAGGAGGATGGATGCCTGACCGAAAAGATAAGGCATGCAAGAGAGCGGTTCCGATGGCGGCGCTCAGTTTGGTTCATGTTCAAGAAACCAAACAAAAGCCCGCCAGCGCCGCGCAGATATATAAACCCTCCGTCTCGCCGTCTTTCTCCTTTCCCTAGTTCAGTGCTCCCCCACTGTCCTTGGTCGTCTCCCGCTTCTGCTGCTATCCCATTCTCATCTCTATACCCCACATTACTATAATGGTCGCCATGCCCAAGTACTCCAGTCTCCTCGCCTTCTGTCTCTGTGTTGTCGCTGTCGCCGCTGTTCCCTTCCCCGCCGACAAGAGCAAGAGCAAGAGCAACGGCCTCGGCGATCTCAACCTCGCCACGCCTCTCGGTCCCCTCCACCTGCGCGGCGAGGCTCCTGCCCCCGCCCCTCCTGCACTCCCTATCAAACAGATCACTGATGCTGGCGCCAAGGTTGCTCCTCTTTCCCGCCGCAAGGTCGTCAATGTTCCCATTGGCGCCGGTGTTGCCTACCAGGACGGCAAGGTCGCTCGCTCCCCCAAGGTCGTCAACGCTCCCGTTGGCGTTGGCGCCGCGTTCGAGGATGGAAAGCTGGAGACACGCTCGCCGAAGGATGATACCGTCTTCGGCGTCAAGACTCCTGCTGGCGTCGCGGGTAACTACCACAAGTACGACGAAGCCAAACGCGAGCCGAAGGAGGATGACGTCATGAGTCTGTCCACCCCTCTCCACTTGGCCAAGGTCGGCTACCACCACTACAAGGACAGCAAGCGTGCGGCGCCCAGCCTCGCGGACGCGGAGAAGGATATGGAGGTCTCCTACCAACACCATCATGGCCGCGCAGAGGGCGGAGCTCCTCCTCCCCCTCCCCCGTCTTCGAGCCTGGAGATCCCGCAGCTGGAGCTTGATACGCTCAACCTCCACCTCCGTCAGGTCGGACCACCGCCCCCGCCCCCTCCTCCCAAGGGCATCACCGTCCCTACCGATGGGCTTTCGACCGATCTGCTCAANCTNCANCTCCGTCAGGCCCCTCCCCCTCCCCCGCCCAAGCCCGCCGACAAACATTGCCGTCCCGAACGCCAAGGTGGATACCCTCCACATCGGCACCAGGCGCTCCGCGACCACGCTCGCTGCACCGGACGCGGACACCGACGTTGCCCATATCGGCACTCGCGACGACAAGGTGGAGGCTTCGTTCTAGGCATTCTTTCGACTTATCCACTCGTTTTTCTCTATTTTCTCTTCGGGATACAGTAGAAGTGGGGGTGTAGCGCGTTCTCTGTAGCCGACCACATAATTTGTCCTTCTTTACCGTCGTTGAGATGACACGTTCTTTTTTTCGCTTTGGTGGGAACGAGGAGCGCGCTTTCACGGCTCAGTGAGCTGAAAATGATTGATTATCAACGGTTTGTCGAAGCCAAAGCTTGTACAATAAGTTTAGTATGCATCGACTTCCTATAGGAAGACAAAAATACAGATAGAATCCTTCTGCATTATTGGGGAATCGAACCCCCGGCGGGTCGATGGCAATGACCCAGGTTACCACTATCCCATTAATGCTTGTTGAATACTTATCACTGTTATATCCAGAGGGTTTGAGACGTGGGGGGCAAGGCGTTGCTTTCTTCGACAGACTCCTCATCAACTCGTACATACAATGGCACGTCTGAACCCGTTGCCATGGCAAACTGAAGCCCACCCCTGAAACAAGTGAAGGCACCCATGACTAGCTTCCATACTTCCATATCGCACCGGCGGCAGAAGGACACTCATCACTCGTCACTCGGCCTCATGTCGCACTGGTTCTGGTTCTGGTTCCTGCATTCTTAAGCACCTCGTGACGCGCGCGGCCTGTTGTCTATTGTTCAAGCAGTCTATATTAGTAGTGGTAGGTTATTGTTCTTCCTCGCGCCCTTGTTCCACATGCGGTATCGGTATACCGTATCTGGCCAAGTCAGCTTCGGTATCGGCTTCGATGTCGCGGTGTCAATAGCTTGTGCATGTGGTTTGATGCGGGCTGGATATGGAGGCCCTTTTGTTCGGATTTGGAGGGGCGTTTGTTGTTTAGCTGTTGGGGGACAATACGGGGGCGTGGGAGGGTGATGCGCGTGGGAGTGGGGCGAAGTTCAAGGGCGCGGTGCTTGTTGTTGTTCTGGTGCTTGTTGTTCGAGATTCAGACGGGCTTGCGCTTGCGCTTCGATCATATCGCGTATTTCATATTTCAGATCAGGCGTGGTGATCCGGATTCCGGTGCTTTTTGTTTGTTCGTGGGGTGTCATGTCAGGGTGCGACGTGGATGTGGCTTTGCGTCCGAGGGCTTGGGCGTGGTGGGTATATATGAGGATGGGTGGAAGGCGGGACGGTGCATCACTCGTCATTCGCTCGCTCGTCGCCTCCGCTGCATCTTGTCATCTCGTCTGCGTCTGCGTCCCTTGAACGAGGCTGAGGCTGCTTCTGTATTACCAATCTCGACACTCGACACTGTATACCTGAACGAAGGTGCGCGCTGCTCTGCATCTGTTGAGACTTCGTGCTGACTCGCTGCAGATACCACACACATACCCGCGCCTGCATTTGTATCCATATCCATATCCATATCCATATCCATATCCATATCCATATCCATATCCTCATCAAACATGAGCGCCCCATCCCCAGCATCATCTTCATCGGCATCCACGCCAGCGCC